>JAWPEI010000110.1:0-202656 GCA_035578085.1 Solanum pinnatisectum
GCCAAGCAGATAATGCGAGAACATGGCACGCTCGACAGGCCATGTGGGTTACCAAATGTTGCAGCAAATTTCTTCAAAGAAGCTATTGGATGGCCTATCAATGCTAAAGAATGTGCATGAAGATGTGGTTTGTCAAGGCTGCCAGTATGGAAAATCTCATCATCTTCCTTTTAAAAGTTCATCTAATCACGTAACTACTCCTTGAGTTGATTCATACAGATTTGATGGGACCAACAAGAACACCAAGTTGCAGCAATTACCATTACGTTATGGTATTGGTGGATGATTATTCAAGATTTACTTGGACTTATTTTTTAAAAGAAAAGAATGAAGCACTGTCCAAGTTTACTGAATTTAGAAATATGGTGGAAAAAGAGTTAGGGAAGAAAGTGAAGTGCCTAAGAAGTGACAGCGGTGGTGAATTTATGTCAGCAGATTTCTTTCAATATTGTGACAACAATGACATTCAAAGACAAATGACGTGTCCGAACACCCCTCAACAGAACGGAGTAGCAGAGAGAAAGCTAGCCCATCTCACTTCTACAAGTCTTTCATGGCTCCATGATAAGAATCTTCCACGAGAATCGTGGCGATTCGATGTGCTTGCTATGTAATCAATCGTCTACCCCCATGGCCAGGTAAAGAAAAATCCCCCTTTGAGATATTATATGGTGTCAAGCCAAATGTAAATTATTTTCGAGTGTTTGGTTCGATATGTTATGTCCATGTTCCTAAGAATAATCGAACAAAACTCGACGCAAAGGCAAAGAAATGTGTTTTTGTTGGCTATGACACATACAGGAAAGGGTGGAGGTGTATGGATCCAATGACAAAGAAATCGGTTACACCCACAATGTTGAGTCTGAATATCAAGAAAGTAATGAATCTCCAACCCCAAGAAGGAATGCTTCGAGAAAAGAAGGTGGTGACAATGTTGTTAAAAGATCTTCAAGGGAGAAAAGACAACCAGCTCATCTTAAAGATTATGAAGTGCAGTTGAATCATTGCAGCACTACTTCATGTTTCTTTCTTGGAGCATCAAATGAAGAACCAGAGTGTTATGAAGAAGCCAAAGGCCGCTTAGAATGGGAAGCAGCAATGCGAGATGAGATTGAAGCATTAAGGAGGAATGATACATGGGAGCTTGTGCCAAAAACAGAAAATTGCAAACCAGTCACTTGCAAATGGGTATATCATTTGAAAAAGAAAGCAGATGGTACAATTGATCGATACAAAGCTTGTCTCGTTGCACATGGTTTCTCTCAAAGCTACAGACTAGACTATGAAGAGACTTTCAGTCCCGTGGCAAAAATGGTGATAGTAAGGTCAATTTTCTCACTCACAGCTTTTAAGAATTGGAAGATATGGCAACTTGATGTAAAGAACGCATTTCTTTATGGTGAGTTAGATCGTGAAGTGCTGATGGAACAACCTCCAGGATTTGTTTCCAAGGAATTTCCTCATCATGTTTGTTTGTTGAAAAAGGCGTTGTATGGTCTCAAACAAGCACCACGTGCTTGGTATGGTAAAGTGGCTCAGTATTTTATCTTTTGTGGATTTATCTTTGATTGATTCTAGCTTATTTGTGAAAACAGAATCAAAAGGACACTTGTTGGTTTTATTATATGTGGATGACATGCTAATCACAGGAGAGAATGAAGCTGAAATTTCCCGTTTGAAAAATGATTTGTCAATTCGTTTTGAAATGAAAAATTTAGGACAAATTGGATCTTTTCTTGGTCTTGAAGTGGAGAAAACAGGTCAGGGATTTTTTATATCTCAGAGAAACTATGCAAAAAGTCTCTTGGAGCATTTTGGAATGGGGGAGTCAAATGGAACAGCCACACCTATGGAGCCATATCTCAAGCTAAATAAAGAAGATGGGAAATTGCTGAAGGATGAGAGACGATTTCGACAACTCGTAGGTAGCTTAATTTATTTAACAACCACAAGACCTGAAATTGCATTTTCAGTGAGTATCATATCTCAGTTTATGCAAAATCCACGAACTCCTCATCTAGACGCTGCAAAAAGAATCCTGCGTTATATAAAATATTCTCTCAATTATGGGCTTATGTATAAGAAAAGTAATGTTTTTATGCTTAGGGGATTTACTGATGCAGATTGGGCAGGTGACGCAAATGATCGTCGTTCAACCTCAGGTTATTGTTTTAATACTGGTTCAGCTGTGATTTCATGGTGCAGCAAAAAGCAATCAACTGTTGCATTATCAAGTACTGAAGCTGAGTACATGGCAGCTACAATAGCTACACAAGAATGTATTTGGTTAAAGCGTTTGATAGGAGATATTTATTGTAAGATCAACTATGCAGTGCCAATTGAGTGTGACAATGAGAGTGCAATCAAACTTGCTTGAAATCCGATATTTCATGGGAGAACAAAGCACATTGAAATTCATCATCACTTTGTTAGAGAAAAGGTGCTGAATCAAGAAGTTGAGTTGAAAGGAATTCATACTTGCAATCAAGTTGCAGACATATTTACTAAGGCTTTAGCTAAGCCTAAGTTTGAATATTTCAGAGCAGCACTTGGAGTTATTGATAGTAAGTATGCACTAAAGGGGAGTGTTGAAAATTAGTGCATCTTACTAAGTCAAGTTACTGTTAGATTTTCTGTTCCTAATTTTCTGTAATAGACTTAGTCAATTCTTAGGTGTCAATAAGGGAGCACTTTGCTCTAGTTTGGTAGGATATTACGCAAATTAGTTTCAGTAGAATCTCTTCTAATTTTAGTCTTTAAATTCAGCATCTTATGTAATGTTTTCTTTCATCTTCAAGATAATAAGAACAAGTTCATTCTCCAAGTATCAGTTCTGTTCTTTTAAATTCTGCTCTATTTTATTTCATACCTACTATTTATGAAGTTTTTTCCATTTTCTCCTTTTTTCAGAAAGAAAGTTCTTAGTTTTTTTTTTCTCCGAAATTTTCAACTAACACAGTGACAAAAGTTATTGGTGTAATGTTTTAATAATTGATATATGATTATAATCATTTTTTGTTACTGTTGAACAGAGAGTTGGGCTATATGCATGAACTGTGATTTTTCTTGCTAAATTTTCTTCCTTATATTTTCTTTGATCTTTTAAATCTTATCTTGAAAAAAGTTTTGAATTTCAAACTATAATTATAATTCCTTCTATAAATAGAAATTCGATCATATTGACTTCAAATGTAATATTAAATCTATTTCTGATTTAGTTAATTTTGACTTTCTTACTAAAAGAGCGCAAGTAAATAAGGTAAAAATTTTAATTTTTTTTTTTTTTGGCAAAGATGCAAACTCATAATACTATTTATGACTTTTTTCTTTTTTCCTCCTTTTTCAATCACGAAGTCCTTAGTTTACATTTACACTAACTTTTTTTGATTCATTGGTGAATAATAGTACGGAATATCAGTTGCATTGGAATAGTTTCTTCATAAGCTAGATCGTTTAAGCAAAAAAAAAAAAAAAAAAAAATTCTTGTTCCAACAAATAATTGGTTTGATGAATGGGGAAACCCAATGCAAGAGCGCGATGAAAAAAATATTTTTTTTCTTTTTCGATAAAGAGATAGATGATTGAACGAATTAGTAGAACGTGAAATTTTGCACTTTCAAATCTTGCTCACAGATAGAAGTGTACCAAATTGGTAAATAAATGAAAAACAGTATACCTGACCATCTGGAGAGATATTGTACCCGCGTGTTTGACATATATCTTCTTAATGTATGCTTCAATTTTAAAGTACTAAACTGAAACATCATAACAATTCGAACAACACCTAGTTAACAATTCAGGGCTAGAACAGGAAAATTGTTAGATATAACAATAAAATTGTTAGATAATTATCATATTAAATACTAATTATACCAAGATATTAACAAATGAACCTAAACATTAATAAAATTATATTTTTTAAGATATCCAAATCATATTTTCCAATAATCATCCACATATCGCAAAAACAAAACGAATAAAAAAATATTAAGAAACTTTGGTCAGTACAATGTGTTGAATCTGGTGTATCGTAGACTATGAACTATACCTTGATAAAGCAAGATCAAACTTATAGAATAATTCAAGTTTAGAACTTATATGAATCAAGAATTTTCTTTGTAAGCTTAGGATCACGCTCTGAGATTACCTCTAGACGTGACACAGTGCTTAGAGCCATAAGTCATGACTCCAAGCTAACCTCATGACATGACATGACGCTAAGATTAACATAAATCAATATAAAATTGGGACATAAACATGGAAGCTAAATCTGAAACATTTATATAAAGCTCATAACACTGAGATAACCTAAAAAACTAATATCTGAAAGAAATAACATAAGAAATCTATATATGGTTGTCTGAAAGCCTCTACTAGTCGGAGTTGCTAGGACAAATCCCTAGCTAATTCCAACTGTCTAAAACTCAAAGTAATAACTGAGAAGAAAGATAAGGGTTGTTCTCGAAGTGATGAGGACTCATCAATACTGATGCTCGTTGATAAAGGTACCACTAACCACGAGCGGGATACTGTCAGTACGTTTTGTATTTTTATAGGTGTGAATTAATGAAATGAGAAAGTTACCTTTAATGATCAAGATTATTACCATCCTTTCCATTGTTGCCTCCAGCAGCATAGAACGGAACAAAACTTAGTGTGAAGGGGTCGGTTGCATCATCCCCATGAACAACGTCAAGAAGGAAATCGAAATTGTCAGTCTGCATAATCACATCAGTAAGGTCATCCTTCTTCAGAATACGTCCATGATTTTCCTCAACGTTAAGCCTGCAACGAAGGGTGAGGTCTTGAATGAACAACTCACATGCCTTAGCGAGCAAAATAGGTGATTCAGCCGCGACCATCCGGACATCCTCGTCCTTCTTCATGATCTTCTTGATGCGGGTAGGTGAAGTAGCAGATTGTTCTTGAAATCGTTAGCGTTCTCCATTTCTCTCCGCTGGGATTTTCAGAATATCTCCAACTGTTCTTGCTTCTTCTCAAGGTTAAGTTGCGCCAGCGTTGCGTACGCAACAGATTTAACTAATTTTTAAAGTTAAATTAGATTACATTAATTCGATATTTTAAAACAAAAAATTTAGATATTCAAAAATTATACGTAAAGTACTATAAATTGTAATTTTTACATATTAATGTGATGAAAAAGTACATCATAAAATGTTAGTCAGAGTTCTTATTGTTTGACTTTAAAAAAGAAAATCATGACAATTTAAAGTGGAAGGAGGAAGTAGCATTTTGTGCATTGAAATATTGTAAAACTTGAAAGTAAAGTAGTATTTTGTGCATTGAGATATTGTGGAACTTGAAAGTGAAATGACGTGAATTTGCGTAAGACTGTATACATTCCACTCAAGGAAAGAAGTGAAGAATAAAGGAAATAAAATCTTGTAATAGTAGCATTTTGTGCATTGAGATATCGTGAAACTTGAAAGTAAAATGGCGTGAATTTGCATAAGATTGTACACGTTTCGCTTAAGGAAAGAAGTGAAGAATAAAGAAAATAAAATCTACAGTAATAGTCTTAGTCTACGTGTTAAGGAAAGAAGTAAAGAATAAAGGAAATAAAATTTACAGTAATAGTCTTAGTCTAAGTGGAGATTATTTATTGGTTTGATAGTTTTGAGCTACGTGGAGATTATTTATTGGTTTGGTAGTTTTAGGACTCACACTTATTAATACTGAGATGATGATGATGATGATACTGATGATGATATCTAATTACAAAGAATAATTAAGATAAAGTGATTAATTAAGTTGTTCATTGATGGAAAGTAATTTTGCTTTTAGATAAGATATAATTTAAACATGTACATGACTTTCAATACTAAAAAAAAAATATTACTCCTAAAAACAAATCTTATGTTATAACATTAAAATCCACTGGAAAAAATAGTAATATATAAATAACATAACTAAATTAATTATAAGCAGATAAAAAAATATATACATAATACATAAGCGTGCCTTTTTATCATCTTAGGGGAATAAAAAGAAGATGAAAGTTAATGACAACTAAATATACCTTTGATTTAGTAATTAAAATTCATATAAAAATGTGAATTCAACTTCTTCGTCTAGAGAGAAAATTCAATTATTACTGTATAAAAGAAATCATACTAATCAAGCTAAAAAAAATATTAATTAAAATCAAAGCAACACATCAATAAATTTATAACTTTTTAGGAGGAAAAAAACACAAATGAATGAATTATCAAAAAAATCAAAAGTAAGATTAGCATAACTACATTCAAAAGTAAATTTTGTATATAAAAAAGAAAACTATATATATGAACTAAGAAATATTTTAAAAGAACTAAATTCACATCGAATTAAAGGAATGACAGTCATCGTATGAAACCTTCAAAAAAAATTCCAAAGTTAGAGTTGTTGCTACCTATACCTTATATATATATATATATATATATATATATATATATATATATATATATATATATATATATATATATATATATATATATATAGTTGTGCTGACAAAAATATAGAAAAAAATGAAAACTCAAATGTCATGGGTTAAAGAGAGAATCATTTGTGCTAATTACTAATAATAGAGCCAAAAAATAAAATTATGTACCTCTAACGGGTGTTGAAAAGTAGCCACAAAAATCAATAATTTTTTTTAAGAAAAAAAATGATGAAACTGTGCATATGATAAAGTGATAGAAAGGATACCGAAAGGTAATACATAAATGCATATTAACATATCTAATATAATAAAGAAGATAATTATTATGCGAGATGAAAAGTTAATTATTATGTATATATTAACATAAATGCTAATTAGACTTCTGTGCAAAAACACATAATTGGGAGTAAAAATCATAAGAACATAATTAGTGGGAGCTATTATATTTACATAATGGAGAGTTAGTGGAAATAGATGAATCATGTATTAATATGATGATTTATCATTTAAAATTTAACATATAAAATAGTTTATAACATTTTAATTTAATGTAGGGTAAAATGGTAATCTAATTTTTGCTTAAATTTTTTCCCACTCATAATAATATATGATTATTATTGTTATTATTATTATTAGTAGTAGTATTATTCTAATATATAATTCTAGTATTTCTAGATGATTAAAAAATTTAAATTTTTATAAAAATAAAAGGAAAATAAATGAAAATATAGATAGCTTAGAGCTTAAGATCCAATCTGTTTAAATTTAAAGACTAAGAAGATTTAAATTTGGATCCATGCCAAGGCGATTGACCACATCAATCATCCATCTTGTGAGGAGGCCAATAGAGAAGTATCAAAAAATAAAGAATGACTTATATATGATGTTCATCAACCTTGAGAAAGTCCATGACAAAGTATCAAGGGAAGTTTTGTGTAGATGCCCAGAGACTAGAGGTGTATCAGTGGCTTGTATTTAGGGCACTAAAGGATATGTACGAAGGAGCTCAAACGCGGATAAAAATGGTAGGAGGAGACTCAGAGCACCTCCATGTGGAGATAGGGTTACACCAGGGATCAACTCTTAGTCTTGCCTTCATATTAGATGAATTGACAAGGGATATTCAAGATGAAGTATCGTGGTGTATGTTACAAACAGATGACATAGTATTCATTGACAAGACGTGCAGTGGCGCAAATGCTAAGTTATAGGCGTGGAGACAAACTTTGGAGATTAAAGAGTTCAAATTGAGTAAGGACCAAGACAGAGTATGTGGAGTGCAAATTTCATGATGATGCATGAGGTAGGCATGGAAGTGAGGCTTGACATTTAAAATATTTCCAAGAGAGACAACTTCAAGTATCTTGGGTTTATAATTTAAGGGAATGGGACATCAACATGATATCACACATCATATTGGTGCAATGTGAATGGACTAGAGGCTCGCCTCTGAAGTCCTATGTGATAAAAGGTACAGTCGAAACTCAAATGTAAATCTTATTTGAGTGGTGGTTACACCAACATTATTGTATAGGGTAGATTGTTAGTCAGTCAAAAATTTCCAAAATTTTCCACGATACTATTGCAGAGATAAGGATGTTGAGGTAGATATGTGATCATATTAGAGCTATAAAATTAGAAATGAGGTTATTCTGGATAAGGTGGAAGTAGCCTCGATGGTGGACAAGATGAGAGAAGTGAGACTGAAATGATTTGAACATGTGAAAAGGAGATGTGTAGACGCACCATTGAGGAGGTATGAGAGGTTGGTTATAACAAGTACGAAGAGAGACAGAGGTAAGCTAAAAAAGTATTGGGGAAAGGTGATAAACGAGATATGATGAAACTTTAGATTACCAATAGCATATCTTTAAATAAAAAGATATAGATAACACATATTAAGGTAGAAGGTTAGTTAGAGATTATTGTCCATAGGGTGGCTAGTGGTTTGTATTATTTAGTTGAGCTTATCATTGGTTTATTGTTTTCTATAATGTATCCTTGTTTGTTGTTTAGTAAGTTTCAACTATCTCATTATTGTATTGTTATTTTGTAATAGATTTTGCACCGTTACCTTATCACTACTTGTATTTTCTTTAATGTCTCCTTTGTACCTGAATTTGGAGCCTATCATTTTTCAAAAATAATGTAGTGACAAAGTCTATGTACCTTCCATCCTTCTAAGACCTCACTTATAAAATTTCACTAGATATGTTGTTGTTTGCATTAAGAAAAATATTACATTAACAATTTAATAATATTTTTATAGTCACGCAAAAAAAGGAACTAATTCACTAATTGAGCTATAATTGGAAACTAACACAAGTAAAACTAATTAGTAGAACTCTCAAACTAATGCGGTAGTAAATATTGGAACTTAAATCTAATGTTTCCTTTCCTTTGCCGCCTACGCAATTTATGTGGAACAATCCTACACCAAAAGTGAATTCCATATAGAAAGAAGTTTTAATCCAAAAATGAATTATAAATATAAAAGAAATTCCAATTTAAATTAAATATTAAAAATAAAGAAATAAAAGATCAAACAATAATTCAAGAAAAAATAATAAATGACAATTTTGTGAGTTTTAATGAAAGAACAGAAAGTTCAATCAACTTTTGTAAAAACCTTCATATTTCTAACATAGTATATATAGATATATAAACATTGAAAGATTGTCTAACTTTATCCCTTTTTATAGCAGAAGAGGGGGGAATAAAGCTAATAACCATGTCACAGCTAAAACTAGGTACTTCTGTTTTCCATTCAAATGACAGCAACTTAATACCAGGAAAATGGAAATAGCGCATTACAAGAGACCAAAAATTGAGAATATTACAATGGATCAGCATAATCGGGCTTCCCACATAGCAAGGGACTACAATGACTAAGGTACCTGTAAAGCTCACCCCCCTGTTTTGCGCAATTCAGCATCACCATGGGCGAAGTGGCACCTTTCTCCAAAAGTGCAAGAACCTTTAGCAAAATTTTCGCACAGCTTAGTCTTGTAGTTGCTCATTGGAGGTGCAGGTCCACCCTGTACTGCAGGTGTTCTTCCTGGGCCACCAACTGATCCAAGGTTGCTGATCAGTTCTCTCACCATGGCGCTAGCCCGTGAAATTTGTTCAAATGTGCCTTCAAGCTCAATGTTCCTCAGATTTTTATCTATTTCATGCTCACGGATTGCCAGCTTGGCTCCTGTCTGCCGACAGATCTGCTTAGAGTTCACTCCGCCCTTTCCAATGATGGGTCCCACATGGAAAGCATCCACACTGATCTTTGCAGTGGCTGACGTACCAAAGCTAGCAGCAGCTCCTGAAACAGGAGGCTCCCTTCGCCCACCAAAACGGTCAGGAATAGGTCCAACACCCATGGCACGTGGTGATGGCACAATGGGCTTGCCAATTTCCCACTCCCCATGAGCAAAACGGCATTTGTCCCCAAATTTGCATCCCTCAGCTGTGTTGAATTTGCTGCAAATTTTGGTTTTCACAGCAGGAGTATTCCCACTGGCAATAGGTGATGCTGGAGATGGTGCGATATTCATCATCTTGGCCACAGTATTATAGCCACCAGGAACATAATGAAGAAAATGGCAGTTCTCACCAAAAGGGCAGCCAACAGTACTGCAGAAGAACAAGATCAAGTTAAAAAATCAGCCTAAAAGAAGATTTCTCATTTCATTTAGAAGCATGAATAACGCAGACAGCAGATCGCAAGCAGATAATCACTCTATCCACACAACTAGGCTAAAATATTAGCACAAGTACTCTCTAAATACAATACAAATTCTCCAATTACACCTAACCAAGCAATAAGGGTCTTTTTCCTGGGCTATGAAGTGAAGTTATCATGTTTGACAGTCATAACTTAAGATCGATTTAATCATGTAAGCTGGCTGCATGAAGTAGGATGGGGAGAGCCTCAGAGTTATATAATATAATTTCCAAAGTCAATGAGCATGAAGGAGGATTGGAGAGTCCAGGTTATATAATCCAACTTCCCAGAAGTCGATGAGCGATTCTCGCCTTTTCCCGCTTGAAAGCAGACATAAAGACTATTAGTTTGCACCGACACTAAATTTTGTTTTAAAAAACCAATAGAAAAGAAAAATCATTTAAAATAATACCCCTTCCCCCCTTGCAAAACTTCTCTAGCCTACAAACTTGGCTGGAAAAAATAAGAACACACAGAAAACTAAGCAGCCTGGCTGGACTAAAATGAGTTTCAAAAATAATTAACACATAAAACTCCCTCATCCATAGACAAAGTATCAACGCTTCTAGTGGGGAAAAGGCTAGGCCATATCTTCTGTGCAATCAACAGTCATGACCCAAATAGTAGGACACCACTTCCATCTGATCACATTATTCTTTTAAAATCAAAATAAAATCTAAATTATATATACTTCTATGTTCTCCCAACCGTCAAAGGGGACTCAGAAAACTTCACTGCAGAACTATTCACATGATTAATGGAAACTGTTAAGAGGATGCACAAAGGATTGAGGTAAACAGAATTGGAGCTTACAGATTCCCAAGCATTTCTATCTCAAAACTTTTAACAGTAATTCACTTATTAGGATGGTAAACCAACTTAGAATAGCTCTCAGACTGTCATAACAAGTTCAAAAGATTATGGGCATCAAAGTCATTAATATTAGTAGATATTCCTATGCAGATTATAAGAGTTAAACTGGAAAAGTTAGCATACCTTGGTAAATAACAGGAAGAATCACATACATTCTATCTAATATATTACAGAAAGGAGAAGAACAACAGTCACAGTAATTATTAGGCAGACAATTACACGATTATTGGGATATAAGAAACCATAAATGTCACTGAGTGACCATATTGTTTTCTCACTCCATCTCCATTACAGCTGGGAATGCTATCTCGGCAAAGATTGTTAACATTAGCTTGTATGTAAACCTTATAATTTCTCCAAATACGTAATAGCTGACAATATTTATCTCAGCAAAAAATATTATCATTATGCTTTTAGAGCTATTGGGAATCTCACGAGCAGAATATTTTCTTTTGGCGCTTGTGCCAAGAGTTGTAGTACTAGAAATTATGAATTGTTCCACTGGACATCAACTGAAGTCCACAATAAATTGAGGGTTACGCTTCAACATTACATTAGATAGGCAAAGATTTGTACCTGAAAAACTTTGTGCACGGCTTTGATTTGCTTCCTATACCACTTGATAACGAGTCCATTTCTGTTGCACCAAATTAATTAATTTTTTACCAGTTAGAATTTAGTGAGTTGTTTAAAATTGATGCTAGATTTAAATTAGACAGACATTATATTTCTTATTACCGGCATAACAATAATTACCTTGTGACATAAGGTGAATACTATAAGATACTCCACTCATCATACAAAGCAGACGTAACTATATTAAATTTCAATTTAAAGGTTCTTTAGGGTTTTCAATACAGGGGCAGACCCATGTGTACCCTTAGGGGTGCTTAAGCACCCACCCACGAATTCAGTTAACTATGTAGAAGTTTCTTAAAAATTATGCCATATAGAATAGCTAGCACCCATTGTCCTGGAGAAGCTGGGCGCTATGGCCAAAAGGCAGGATTTTGGTTGTGCAAGGTAAAGGGTTCCATCCTCCTTTTGAACAATATCCGCTATTTTATTTTATTTTGGCTTTTAGCGTATGTTAATCTGATAATTGTTCACATAATGTTCTATCTTTTCCTTCCTTTTTCAGCCAAGTTTCACATTAATATTCCTTTCCTGTTTATCACTTCTCATTCCTTGTTCTCCTTTTTTGTTCCTCTTCCAGTTTTTCCTAGTTCAAGTTAAATTTAGACAAAATAGATTTTTCTCTCTCTTATTTATTTACCACTTTTTTTTTTTTATGACAAGGGAAACCGGCGACCACTACCCCGTGCGCAAGGTAAAACCCCCGCTCATATGCAATAGTCCGCAAACCACAGGAGAGGTAACCCGCACTAGGCAAGCCCGGTGCGACGAGCTCGACCCAGAAGGCAGACCCATTGCTTTCGCTGGCATAGGGTTTCGAACTTGAGAACTCCAACATGGACTATAGGTTAGTAATTACGCTGAACTGTTTGAAATGATATTTAATCATATCTTTGATTAAGAGAGACCAATTCTTTTAGATAGAAAATATAAAGTTAGGTTAAAAAGTGAAACAGAAAATGGAAGAGTCACTGGGACACATCACCCTTGTATACTTTTGGAATTTTTTTCTGTCAAGCTCCACACTCCCATAATATAATAGTAAATGTTTTATTCGTAAGCCTAGCTCTTGTTGGATATTATATAAGGTTAGAAAAATACTACCATCAAAGAATATTATAGAAGATATCTAATTTGGACATTTCAAATTATTTAAAAAATTTATTACATTGATACTTTGTATTTGTTTAAAAGACAATATTCTCTTGAATGGAATTTTCTTTTTTCTGCTTTGATAGTGAACATAGAACATATCTAACCTATTGAAAAACAAAACAAAACCCATTTTGGTTTAATGATCATATGAACCAAAAATTGAATTGATTATACATAATTAACCCAAAATCAGCTAAACTAATAGACTAATATTTCTTTTTACTGTGATTAGTTTAGGTTTACCCTTAATGCAAGAGAGCACCCATTATCTTTAAATCCCAGATCAACCATTGATTATACATAATTAAATGTTTATATAATAACATCCTTCCACAAAATATTCCAGCACATTTTAATATTTATACAAACCTTTTCACAGTTGAAGAATTCAAATTCATTTAACAACCCAAGAATAATAAATTTTGCTTCAACTAATCTAATTTTTCACCTATCACTCTATATTTTCTTCAATTTCCAATAGGCAATAACATATTAAATAAATCAAACTCAGTTGCAGTCAGTTACAGAGGAGGGAGTAAGCAACACCAAGCCTTGGCGTGAGCTTTTCATCAAAACAAAATCCAATTTTTTGACAGATGAATAAAATTAGGAATAAAAAAACCTATCAGAAATACAATAAAAATGCTTCTACAACCACAACATCACAAGAGAGTTGAAAGCAACCTATAGTAGATCTAAAAGTAAAAGCACAAAATATAAACACAAACCTGGCTTAGCCTTTTTGAAACCACCATTGCCATTAAAACCAGCTTCATTCCTGTTTCTCTTGCGGATATCCATGTCAAGTAACTCACAGATCCAAAGACGAACCAAAATTACGAAACAAAAAAACAACAACGAGCAGGAGAAAGAGCTGGGGAAAAAACTCTAAAATGTTTGACTAGGGTTTTTCTAGAAAGGATAAGAAGAAAAGGGTATGGCGGTTCAAAAGAGAAGCAGCAAGCGGTGACATTTTAATAAATACTACCAACAAACCGTACCCAAATAGGTATACCCAACCTTAAATTTATACCTAGTTTATTGTGGAAAATAAAATGAATATTCTTGGGACCCATTTAGCATTGCAACATTATTATCAATAAATTCCTATTTTAGGTATAATTATAATTTAATGAACGCATGTCTTGTTTATTTTATTTTAGTTAGTTAATTTGATTATTTATATTTAATATATTTAAACTCTTATTATTTATTGAGTTATGAGCTACATCCTCCGTTCATTTTTACTTGTCTCATTTTGACTTGGCATACTCATTAAGAAAAAGGAAAATTAGCAAACTAGTCAGAATCTCTAACATAATTAGTAAAAATATCTACACTTTAAAATAATTATTCAAAATGTCAAAATGTCAATATTTTAGAAAATAATTTGTATCCAAATATTATTATTTTTAGAGAAAACACATAAAGTGACACCTAAAGTTGTCCCGAATTTTCAAAAAGACACCTTAATTATGCGGACGTCCTATTATCCCCTAAACAATCTTAAACTGATATTATTACATCTTTTTTCGTTCACTTGGCATAGAGAGTGTATGCACTCTCTTTAAAGAGCGTGACCACAGTAAAATAATGAATATAACTTTATTTTTATAGGTATTTTGTTATTAAATATAATTTTATTGTTTTTCTTATTATTTTAACTTTTTTTTATTTGTTATTTTTCCTCTTTCTTTCTTTCTTCTTTCTTCTTCGAAAATTCTTTGTGATCTTCATTAAAACTCTCCGCTTTCAATGTCACAATTTTTACCACAATTTTGCCTCATTTTTTCCTTTTTTTTTTTTTTTTTTTTTTTACTATTATTAGTTTAAGTCTCTTCAATTTTAAACCTTTATCTAATTTTTTAAAAAATTTCGAACAATTTGATGAACCCATTAGATTTCAAAATGATTAGGAGGTATCATTTAACTTTATTATCCGGATTTCATCAAGCTCTTTCAATTTTGGGGGAATACATTTATTCTTTCAAAATTGTAATTTTAAATTTTGAAGTTATATGAAAAGAAGATAAATTAATTGATGACACTTTCAAAATTTTAAATTTTCTTAGAAAAATAATTAGTTTTGTTATCACTAACTCAACAAAGTTTGAAAAATAATGCATTGGAAAGAAAGGAATTTGATGGGAGAAGAAAAAAAAGAAAAAACGATAATGGAAAGGGACACAGCTTGACGAAGATGGGAAGGATGAAAGTGAAAGGTAAAGAAGAACAAAGAAAGAAAGAAAATGGAGGAAGGAGGTCAGCTTGAAAGTGGGGGTGGGTAGGGTGGGATGGAAGGTGAAGTGAAATGTAGGATAAAATTAAAATAAAAATAATAAATATAAAATAAGCAAAAGTAAGAGAAAAAAAAAAGGTAAAGAAAAAATTAAAATGAAAAAAATTATATTTTAAATTAAATTAACACGTGTCCCATAATGATTGGTGTGTGATAACACTTGCTTTTTAAAATCTGAGATTGACCTAAAAATGATGTAATAATTTCACTTTAAAATTGTTTAGGGGGCAATAGGACGTCTGCATAGTTAATGTGTCTTTTGAAAATTCGAGACAACTGCAGGTGTCACTCTATGTTTTTCCTCTTATTTTTCTTTCTTTTTATTTTCAAAACAGTCCAACGTTGGATCAACTTCTAAACCACTAACCAGTAAAAAAGAAAAAAAATACATTCACTACTCATTACCCTTCTTTCTAGGTTTTAACCCTAGTAAATTGTTTCTCCATCTTTCACGTTTTCACCTATTTTCTCTTTCTTCCCGTTTTCACCATTGTTCTCACTCTTATTGTTGAAGAAACACTAATTCGTCAAGCTTCTCCCAATTTATTCAACAAATCTCTCAATTAATTCAAGAAATCTCTCAATTGATAAAGGTAATTTCGAAGTCACCAATTATTTAGTTAGATTTCTTTTGATTTGTTTTCAAAATCACCAATTATGTTGTATTTCGGATTTTATGTATTACGAATTTTCCGTCATTTAGAAAACAAAAAATTAGCAAACTAGTCACACCCCTAACATAATTAGTAAAAACATCTACACTTAAAAATAATTATTCAAAATGTCAATATTTTTAAAAATAATTTGTATCCAAATATTATTATTTTTCTTTCCTTTTATTTCTCAAAACAGTTCAACGTTGGACCAACTTCTACACCACTAACCGGTAAAAAAGAAAAAAATACATTCACTATCCATTACCCTTCTTTCTAAGTTTTAACCCCAGTAAATTTTTCCCCCATCTTTTAATACGTTTTCACCTATTTTCTCTTTCTTCACGTTTTCACCATTGTTCTCTCGCTCATTGTTCAAGAAAAACTAATTCTACAAGTTTCTCCTAATTTGTTCAACATATCTTTCAAGTAATTCAAGAAATCTCTCAATTGATAAAGGTAATTTCAAAGTCACCAATTATTTAGTGAGATTTCTTTTGATTTTGTTTTCAAAATCACCAATTATGTTGTATTCAGCTTTTATGTATTACGAATTTTTCGTCATTGAGAAAAGAGAAAATAAGCAAACTAGTCACACCCCGAACATAATTAGTAAAAACATCTACACGTTAAAATAATTATTCAAAATGTCAATATTTTAAAAAATAATTCGTATCTAAATATTATTATTTTTCTTTCTATTTATTTCTCAAAACAGTCCAACGTTGGACCAAATTCTACACCACTAACCAGTAAAAAAGAAAAAAAATACATCCACTATCCATTATCATTCTTTCTAGGTTTTAACTCCAATAATTTTTTACCCCATCTTTCATGGTTTCACCTATTTTTTCTTTCTTCACCTTTTCACCATTGTTCTCTCGCTCATTGTTCAAGAAAAACTAATTCTTCAAGTTTCTCCCTATTTGTTCAACAAATCTTTCAATTAGTTCAAGAAATCTTTCAATTGATAAAGGTAATTTCGAAGTCACCAATTATTTAGTGAGAGTTTTTTTAATTTTATTTTAAAAATCACTAATTATGTTGTATTTCGGATTTTATGTAGTACGAATTTTCCGTCATTTAGAAAAGGGAAAATTACAAAACTAGTCTCAATCCCTAACATAATTAGAAAAAACATCTACACTTTAAATAATTATTCAAATTGTCAATATTTTAGAAAATAATTTGTATCCAAATATTATTATTCTTCTTTCTTTTTATCTCAAAATCGTCAAACATTGGACCAGCTTCTACACCACTAAACAGTAAAAAAGAAAAAAAAAATACATCCACTACCCATTACCCTTCTTTCTATGTTTTAACCCCAGTAAATTTTTTCTCATCTTTAACGTTTTCACCTATTTTCTCTTTCTTCACATTTTCACCATTGTTCTCTCCCTCATTGTTCAAGAAAAACTAATTCTTCAAGTTTCTCCCAATTTGTTCAACAAATCTCTCAATTAATTGAAGAAATCTCTCAATTGATGAAGGTAATTTCGAAGTCACCAGTTATTTAGTGAGATTTCTTTTGATTTTGTTTTCAAAATCACCAATTATGTTGGATTTCGAATTTTTTGTATTACGGATTTTCTGTCATTTAGAACAGGGAAAATTAGAAACTAGTTACAATCCCTAACATAATAAGTAAAAACACCTGCACTTTAAAATAATTATTAAAAATAACAAAATGTCAATATTTTAGAAAATATTTTGTATCCAAATATTGTTATATTTCTTTCCTTTTATTTATCAAAACAGTCCAACATTGGACCGACTTTTACACCACTAACCGGTAAAAAAGAAAAAAAAATACATCCACTATCCATTACCCTTCCTTCTAGGTTTTAACCCCGGTAAATTTTTTCCCCATTTTTCACGTTTTCATATATTTTCTCTTTCTTCACGTTTTCACCATTGTTCTCTCGCTCATTGTTCAATAAAATTAATTCTTCAAGGTTCTCCCAATTTGTTTAACAAATCTCTCAATTAATTTAAGAAATCTCTTAGTTGATAAAGGTAATTACGAAGTCACCAATTATTTAGTGAGATTTCTTTTGATTTACTTTGCAAAATCACCAATTATGTTGTATTTCAAATTTTATGCATTACGGATTTTCCTTCATTTAGAAAAGGTAAAATTAACAAGCTAGTCACAATTCCATAACATAATTAGTAAAAACATCTACACTTTAAAATAATTATACAAAATGTCAATAATTTAGAAAATAATTTGTATCCAAATATTATTATTATTCTTTCCTTTTATTTCTCAAATTAGTCCAACATTGGACAAACTTCTATATCACTAACTGGTAAAAAAGAAAAAAAAATACATCCACTACCCATTACCCTTTTTACTAGGTTTTAACCGAAGTAAATTTTTTCCCTATCTTTCACATTTTCACCTATTTTCTCTTTCTTCACGTTTTCACCATTGTTCTCTCTCATTGTTCATGAAAAACTAATTCTTCAAGTTTCTCCAAATTTTTTCAACAAATCTCTCAATTAATTCAAGAAATCTCTCAATTGATAAAGGTAATTTCGAAGTCACCAATTATTTAGTGAGATTTCTTTTGATTTTGTTTTCAAAATCAACAATTATGTTGTATTTTAGATTTTATGTATTACGGATTTTCCGTCATTTAGAAAAGGAAAAATTAGCAAACTAGTCACAATCCCTAACATAATTAGTAAAAACATCTACACTTTAAAATAATTATTCAAAATGTCAAAATGTCAATATTTTAGAAAATAATTTGTATCCAAATATTATTTTTTTTTTTTCTTTCATTTCTCAAAACAATCCAACATTAGACCAACTTCTACACCACTAACCGATAAAAAAGAAAAAAAAAATACATCCACTACCCATTACCCTTTTTTCTAGGTTTTAACCGAGTAAAGTTTTTCCCCATCTGTCACGTTTTCACCTATTTTTTTCTTTCTTCACGTTTTCACCGATATTTTTCCAAATTATTCCTATTAAATGATGTCTTTAAAAATGATCTGGAAAATAAATATTTAATACTGAGGCTAAAACATGAAAAAAAAATTATTGTCTTTTCTTAATAAGTCAAAAGCGACAAGTAAAAATGAATCTATTTTAGAAATAAGTGACAAGTAAAAATGGATGGAGAAAGTATTTTAACTTTACTATGTATAGAACTTTTTTAGCTATTTTTATATTTACATAGTATAAATAAATAAATATTATCATAATTTGTTTTCGAATTTTGAATATGGATTACAATAACAAGATGTAAAGAAATCAAGAAACTGAAGTTGAGTATATATATTTCTTTTTCTCTTAAATATTATTGGTGTGTTGAGAAGGGGAGAATTGTTGGGTTATTAAGGTGATTAGGGTGTTATGCGGAAGCTTATAATTTGCAAATCATATGATTGATAAACTAGACGACAAATAAAATCATACTAAAAACATATTATTAATAGTGTTTGGTCAAGTGACCTACATATTATAAAACTAATATAATATTAAAAAAACATAAATATGTTTAAGTGAAAATCGCCCCCATAAACTACATTGTGGATGCTCTTGTGTTTTTCATATGAGAAGAGGAGTCTTCAATTTATAGATTTCCAAACTTTTCTTCCGATGAAAGAATAACTCAAATATGGAAGAATATTATATTTTCCTTTCAGAAAATGTAAAAACATTTATGGTAATGTTTTATCTTTTCTTTTAGGAAAAAATAAACTCCAAATAAGGTAAGAAAATCAGGACAAAACCCTAACAAATCTCCCCTTTTGGCTTGAATTTTCTTGCATCATAATCTTGATCCTCTTTCGTCACACAATCTTTCATGTATCACTATTGTTTATCATGATTTAAAAATTGATATGGTTAATAATGGAGCCCTGTGTTAAAAGTTATGATCAGGGTTGAAAGTGGAGCTCATGCGTTAAAAATAATATGCATGAGTTAAAAGTGGAGCTCATGCGTTAAAAGTAAGATGCATGAGTTAAAAGTTGAGCCCGAGCATTAAAAGTTTGCTGGAGTTGAAAATTAATTTTGTTTTTAAGAATAGAGCAACAGGATTGTTGAAAATATATTTGAAAATTTTCTCCACATGTAGCTTAACAAAAATCTTCGTTATCATCAAAGTTGTTGCAAATTGATTTGAAACCACTTTAACATTTATTCAATCCTGTTGAACCATTGAATCATTGAACCATATGCTCTGATACCACTTGTTGGGTTATTAAGGTGATTAGGGCGTTATGCGGAAGCTTATAATTTGCAAATCATATGATTGATAAATTAGACGACAAATAAAATCATACTAAAAACATATTATTAATAGTGTTTGGTCAAGTGACCTACATATTATAAAACTAATATAATATTAAAAAAAACATAAATATGTTTAAGAGAAAATCTCCCAATAAACTACATTGTGGATGCTCTTGTGTTTTTGATATGAGAAGAGGAGTCTTCAATTTATAGATTTCCAAACTTTTCTTCCAATGAAAGAATAACTCAAATATGGAAGAATATTATATTTTCCTTTCAGAAAATGTAAAAACATTTATGGTAATGTTTTATCTTTTCTTTTAGGAAAAAATAAACTCCAAATAAGGTAAGAAAATCAGGACAAAGCCCTAACAAGAATCATAGGCAAAGCAAAGAGGGGAACTGGAATGATATTCAAATGCCTATTTTTGTTCTTGAACATCTTATGATACTATTTAAATGTTTATTTATGTATGTTATATTATAATTAATTTTATGTATTTTTTAATAGGTTTATTATTTAATGTATTACTCTATTGTTGATTTTAGTTTTGAAATGATAGATCTAAAAAAACAATTAAATAACATATTAATTACATACTGTAAACTAATATCTTGCGATTTCTCACCAAATTTTAATATCATATATTATCATTGCTTTTAGGGTTACATTAATTAGTAACCAACTTATTTTTATATGAATATATATTTTAGGATCTATTATATTTATTTGCTTCAAAATTTAGTTTTAGTCAACTTTGTTATGTCTAGACCGTCTTTTGTTTTTAGTTTCTATCATGTCAAATCTGTCAAAATTTAAATTTGTGCCATTTGAGATTATCGGAAAGAATTATTTGTCATGGGTCTTTAATGCTGAAATTTACTTTGACGCTAGAGGTCTTGAGGAAAGTATCAAACAAGAAAATAAAGCATGAAGTCAAGATAAAGCGAAGACCATGATTTTTCTTAGTCATCATCTTCTTGAGGGGCTAAAAGTTGAATATTTAATTGTGAAATATCTGTTTGAATTATGTATCAGTTTGAAGGATCATTATGACCATCTAAAATTTATGGTGTTATCGAAAGCTCGATATGAATAGATACATCTCCAAGATACAAAGTAAATATCATATTAAAACTATATGGAGATACTATCACTAGTGATGACTTACTTGAGAATCTTTTTCAATTCTTCACACTTCAAATGTGTTGTTCCACAACAATATCATGAAAAGGAATTTAAGAAATATTCTGAATTATTTACATTCCTACTTGTGGTTGAGCAGAATAATACTTTGCTGATGAAAAATCATGAATCTCGTCCCACTGGATCTGCTTCATTCCTTAAGCGAATATTGTTGAAGCAACACATAATCAGTTTGAATTAAGACAAAATAATTATTGTGATCGTGGTCATGACAAGGATCATGAACCTAGGCAAGGACATGACAGAAGACGAAATAATTATCTTTATTATGATGGAACTAAACATGAGAACAATAAAATTTCTCAAAAAAAAATCCATCTCGAGGTAGAATCAATATTTGTCACTGATGTAGTATGAAAGGTCATTGGGCATGTGATTGTCATACGCCTTATCATTTTTGTGAAGCTTTATCAAGGCTCTCTCAAAAGAAATGTGGAGACACACTTGACCTTTCGAAATGATGATAATGAAGCAGCTTCCTTAAAATAAATATGATGATATTGAGGCAAATTTTGCTTATAAGATGATGACTTTAAAGGCCTTCCAAATATTACTCATTTGAAAGCCGAAGGTTTTTATGAAAGTATTAACTGAAGAACTGATCATCTAACTGGGAAATAAAATTATAAGAGTAGTCATTCTTTTATTATATTTATAACTATGTTGTTCTTCTTAAATGTTTTTCTTAAGGCAGTATGTCTTATTAATTTCTACATTGTTAGTACAATTTCTTAAAGCTTCTTATGTTGTTGGTTCTTAACACATTTCTTTAATGTACTCCATCTATTTCATTTTAATTGAGGCAATGCACACATATCAAGAAAAATATTTAAGGACATAATTTAAACCATAATTTTCAGTATTGCCCTTTGTGAAATCATAAATATAGCTTTGTAAGTAGTGTAATTTATTTCCTAGAAGATAGAAAACTTCAATAAATGAAAGGGCAAATATGAAAAAAATTTCAAACATCTATCTTGAACTTGAACAATACATTATTTTGAATCGAAAAACCTAAAAAAAAAATCACTTAATATGGAATAGAGGGAGCACCTTTTATTTTTTATGAAGAAAATGGGATTTCCTCAGTCATAACTGAATCAAAAATCAATTGTGATGATACATGTTTTTATAGATAATGCTACAACACACACTATTTTAAGAGACAAAGAAATATTTTTCTTATTTGGTGATTAAAGAAGTCAATGTTAATACAATTTCTAGTAGTACAAGATTAATTGAAGGTTCTGAAAAAGATAACTTAGTACTTACCAGAGGAACAGATTTGACAATTGATGAATCATTATATTGTAGTTAGTCTCAAAGGAACTGATTAAGTTTCAAATACAATCATCAAAATGGCAGTCATATTAAAACTACAAACGATGAAAAAATGAATATCTTTATATTACTACAAAGATCAGGTAAGAAGATCATACTTGAAAAGTGATCTGCTCTTTCATTCGGATTATACTACACAAGTATTAGAATGGTTGAAACACATTTACTAACTCAAATAATTTTATTATTTGACATGACCGATTGGACCATCCCAGTTCTAATATAATGCGCAAAATAATTGAGAATTCACATAGTCATTCTTTAAAGATTCTTCAATTTAAGGAATTCTCTTGTATTGCATGTTTTTAAGGCAAATTAATTACTAGACATCACTAATCAAAGTGGGAATTGAATCTCTTAAATTTTTGAAACATATACAAGGTGATATATATGGGTCCATTTACCCATCATGTAAACCATTTAAATATTATATGTTTTTAATAGATGCATTTACAAAATGGTCACATATGTGCTTATTATAAGCTCACATTGTGGCGTTCACGAGATTACTTGCTCAAATAATAAAGTTAAGAGCACAATCTTCATATTATGCAATTAAGAAAACTCGTCTTGATAATGCTTGTGAATTTACATCCCAATTTTTTAATGGTTATTGTATATCAACTGAGATAATAGTTGAGCATTTGAATCTCATGTTCATATTCAAAATTCTTTAGTAGAATCATTGATTAAACGCCTCCAATTAATTACAGTCCATCGCTTATGAGAACAAAACTTCTCATTTCATTATGGGGACGTGCTATTTTGCATGCAATAACTCTTGTACGGGTCAAACCCACATGTTATCATAAAGTCTCTCGATTACAATTGATTTTAGGTTAGAAGACGAATATTTTCCATCTTAGGATATTTAGATGTGTGGTATATATTTCAATTTCTCCACCACAACGTACAAGGATGGGTCCCCAAAGAAGATTGGAAATATATGTTGGGTGTGAATCTCCTTCTATTATAAAATATTTGAAACCTATGACTGGAGATTTACTTATGACAAAATTTGATGATTGTCATTTGGCTGAATTAGTATATCCAACATTAGGGGGGAAGAAAATAAGCAGCTGAAAAAGGAGATATATTAAAATGCATTATCACTATCTTATTTAGATCCTCGTATAAATAAATGTGAATTGAAAGTTCAAAAGATAATTCATTTGCAAAATATTGCAAATCAATTGTTAGATGCATTCACTAACCTATCAAGACTTACTAAATTTCATATTCCAACCATTAATGCTTCAATTTGAGTTGATGTTCCGATAAGAAAATTAATTAATGCAAATGAGTCTAAATCACAATTAAAATGTGGTATATCGATTGATTCCAAAGATAAAAATCCTTGAAAAGGAAGCAAATAATCAAGATTGTCATAGTGTAGAAGAACCTGCTCAAGAAGATCGAGGAGATATAATAATTGATAAAATCTTCGTTATGGTTCAAGCGCCTTGAAATAATAAAGAGATCTCAATAAATTATGTCTCATCAGAAAATTATGAAATCAAAATTAAATAATTGTCAATAATATTTTTACTTATAATGTTATTGTTGAAATAATGCAACAAATGAGGATCTTTAACCAAAATATATCGAGGAATGTAGAAACGATTGACCAAAATGGAAAGATGCAATTCAAGTTGAATTAGCTTCACTTGAAAAACATGAGGTTTTTGGACTAATAGTCCGAACAACTGAAGGTATAAATTCAGCTGAAGGTATAAATTCAGTGGGGGTACAAATGAGTTTCTGTGAGAAAACAAAATGAAGTCTTAAAATATAAAGCATGACTTGTGGCACAAGAATTTTCGCAAAGATCTGGAATTAATCACATGGAGATAAATGTCACGATTCGGCCTACACCCTGAACGTGACCGGCACTCGAGAACTCTTTCTGATCCCCAAGAGAAACCTTGGTCTGGCTACATGACTTACATAACTCTAAACAATACACAGAAGCTTAAAATAGATGAACATTTAGACATTTAAGGTCTTAAAATAATGCCTTAAAAATACTCAATATAAGTCATAATTTAAATAAACATCTTGAGAAAACAATGAAACATCTAATTCTGTTTATCTATGAAGCCTTTAAAAGTTGAGATAGATGTCGGAACAAGGACCACGACACCTCAAATGCTACTAAAACATAATGAAAATGGAGTCTCTTGAAAGCAAGGAGACCTCACCAATACTGTCTACGAGTGTGAGATGATCTCAACGGAGCGCCTATTGATGATCCTGAACACTTGTATCTGTATCATAAAAGATGCAGGTCAAATGACATTAGTACATTGATTGTACGACTATGTAATATAGCTAAGTAAAATGGAAACTGAACTGAAAGACTAAAAGCAACTCAACTGAATCAATACAGGAATAAGACATGAAAACCTTTAAGCTTTACAATAGGATATGCAATAAAAAAAATGAAATTACCATAATTTACTTGTGGGGAGTTTCTCAAACCAAAAACCATTACTATGAGCCTAACAATGATACAACGTTTCACCCACATAGTAAGGACCATCCTATACCTTGTCGGGGTATAGGATGATATTGTTACTATGGATCCATCTAATAGGCCTTCATAGAGGTTGTGAGGAGTCGCATGAAGAATCAATGCTATCCTATACTACGATTTCTATGTAATTTTATGGGACATCTGAGTTATAATAGACTCTAACCCAATTCGGTGCTCGATATTACTCCCAAAATAATTAATATAACTTTATGCTCCATTCACCCTTTACAAAGAAATGACCTTTTTACATTACTAACGTGCTTTTCAAACGTTAGACATACTTACATTCTTAAAACATGCACTATGAACTTATCTCTCAATCGCAAAATCGATATAGGTACACATACATATATACGACTGAAAGCGCTTAAGTTTTTATGAAAATAGAGCTTCGAAACTTCACTTTTAACTTACTTCAACTTTAAGCGAAATGAAAATCAAGACACGTGATTATAAAATGTAGGACATCTCAAGGATTAATGGAACCATTAGGAGTTAATATGAAGAAGAGAACATAGTCACGATTTAAAGGAACACGTCCAGAAACGAAGTACGGAAAGAAAAGGACCAAGCGACCCTGGCTACTGAGTGGCGCAGGCCCCAGGCCCTAAACTACTGGCGCGGTGCGCCAAGCCCCAAACTACTGACCAGTAGTTCTGGCGCTATGGTGGCACGTCTCCCCACTCCATACCTAGAATTCCGACGAATTATTTTACACAATTTTGGGTCCTAATTCATCTATAATCGAGTGATTTCTTATAAACTCTTTTTGATTCACAAACCCAACATGAATTCATCGAAATTTCATACAATCTCTATCAAAAATCACAATTCATACTCAAGATCCTCAACTGAAGAAATTCAAGAATTTCCGTTGTTAAAGAATGAAACAACAATCAAGAACTAATAAGAATCTCTTAATATAACAATTTCACGGACGAATATCGATGTATGGAATGAGGACAAACAAGTAAAACACTCTGGGAAGCCTTACATACCTGAAAATAATGATGTTCTTGGCGAATTCCACAAATCTTGAAGAACGCTTAAACTTAGACCCTTTTTCCCTCTTGAACCTCGCTTTAAATCCCTAAGTGTTTAGGAACGTGAATAGGTTATTTAGAATCTGATTAAACCCTTAATTGGGTAAGGAAAAAGGTGCTAATACAAATGATAAAAAGGAAAAGAACAAAATACCCTTTACCAAAACGAATGGAATGCCTTAAATGGAGAGGCTTCACTCAAACAACCATAACTTTTTACTCCGAGCTCAAAATCGGACAAACTTGGTGTCGTTGGAAAGAGGACTCAAAGACCTTCAATTTTATTGCTCATGGTACACCTAATTATTTATGTGCTAAAAAATATAGTCGTTTGAAATTGATCCAAAACTAAAAACTGATGGGTGACTTGCCTGAATTTCTATTTAGCTCTTTCGAAGTCCATGGTGTTGCTAAAAATTCTCCCATGGTGGATGCAATCACGTTCAGGTATCTTATAAATTTGACAGTTCATGAAAAACTTAACATGTGTCTAATGAATGTTGTTACAACCTATTTATATGACTCACTAGATAAGGATATTTTGATGAAAATTCTTGAAGAATTAAAATGTCTGAAATGCATAAAGATTCCCAAAAAACATTCAACATAACTTCAAAAATCCTTTTACGAATTGAAACAATCAGAACACTAGTGGTTTAAGCTCCTTAGAGAATATCTATTAAAAAAGGTACAAGAATGACCCAATTTATCCTTGTGTATTTATTAAAAGGTCTGAATATGAATTTCTTATAGTAGTTTTATATATTTATGACTTGAATATCATTGTAACTCGTGAAGAGCTTTCAAAGGCAGTAGAATGTTTGAAAAAAGAATTTGAAATGAAAGACCTTTGAAAGACACATTTTGTCTTGGTCTACAAATTGAGCATTTTACAAATGGAGTGTTTATTCATCGATCAACATATATTAAAAATATTTTTGTAAGTTTTTGGGTCATGGATCGCCCATGTGGATTGACCCGACCCGACTCAAAATATTATCTGTAAAAAAGAGATAAGTCTTAATTTAAAAAATACGGGTGGGAATAGTTACTATGTAACTGCTCCAACGTACATAAACCTTTATTTTTTAAATAGAGAATTTTTTACGCTCTGGACACAGAAGAAGAAAAATAGAGAAAAAGTGAACACTCTGAACACGACTTTTTTCTAAGAAAATGACACTCACCAAAAGATATTTAGTTTGTGAATAATTTATCTTATTTCCTTGAGATTCAAGTTTGGCTTGGAGAAATTCTTCAAAGAAAAGGATTTCGTCGATTTTCCGTTGCAAAATATAAGGTACACAATTCGTCGACTTCTTTCTATAAATCCTACAAATGATATCAGAGCCTGATTTACTTGTTCCCTGTTTGAATAATGATTGAAATTCTCTGGTTGAATGAATCGAGAAATTTGAAATATGATAATATATCGATCTATTTTTTTTTTGTTACTCGACATTCAATTATGAGTAGGAAAAAGAGAAAATATTTACTGACCTGAGTATTTTTTCTGCCTTGTGGTTCTTTCATGGAATTTTGTTGAAGTTTTGTTTGTTGTTTCTCTGTTTTTTTTTTCTCCATGGAAGTAACGGGAGAAGATGAATAATATTTATAAAGAGTTATTTTATAGGTTGAAAAGGAAAAAGACTTTGAGTTGGATAAGGACTTGAAAAGTCAACTTTTGTTTCTATATTAATAAAATTAAAAAAAAAGATTGAAAGAGATTTTGAGAGACAGAATCGAGTGAAAGTTGTTTTGTTAAGGATAAGAAAAAAAAAAGAAAAAAATAAGGGGTTAAATAAAGTGGTCCCAATTTTTTTTTTCAATTGGACGTGTCTCCCTTTCTTTTCTTTTTTTTTTTTGAAATTTTTTTTGTCCTTTTCTTTAAGGATTAAGAAGGAAAAAGATGGTCCCACTATTAAAATTTTTTAAAAAAAGAAAAAAAGCGAAAGGGGTTTCTTTTTGTCCTTTTTTGTTAAGGATTAAAAAAAAAGAAAAAAAATAAAATGGTCCAATTTTTTTTAATAAAATACTTATACCATTTTCTTTGGAATAATAAAGTACTATTATTCTTTTTTATGACAAATAGACAATGGTTTTATAGTTTTTTTTTTTTTTATGTTAACAAAGTATTTATTTTAGTATTTACTTTAACATAAGTTTTTTCAAGTGGTCAAATTAGATTGTGGTTGACTTTGAATTTTTTTTTAAAGGCCATGAGTTATCTTCTTTACTTAATGAAGAATAGTGATCACTTGTTTTGATTAGATTATAATTTTAATATGTGCATTAAAATTGGTCTTGATAAATTAGTTTAATCCTTATGTTCCTTGAGCTGTTCCTTGAGCAGTTCCTTGCCTTTTACGAAAATTTGTGACATATGTTGTCTCATTAAATGGTATTAACCATATTTTCGTTTTGTTCCCATTTCAGATATGGCTGAACGGGAACATGCTCAAACTACTCCAAGTGGGAGTTCTCAAAGTCGAGCAAAGGGACAAGGTAGAAGAGTAAGCCACCGTAAGACATGTTTTCGAGGGCGTGAAATCGTACAGATTGGTGTCCCAAGGGCGATACAAAATTAGTCAAGGAACCAAAGGGCCATTCAAGGGGGAAAAGAGAAAAAATTTAAAGAGTTTGAGTCATTGAAGATGTCCCCTAATATATCAGCACATGATTTTATTCACATTTTTGAAATAAAATGGGCTAAACTGGCTAATTATATGGAAATTTCATATTGGAGAGCCTTAGCTTATTTAACAGACGCTCTTCGTGAACCTTGGGGTAGTGGATTGACTGATGTTTATCATGACATTTGGCCCAATCAACCTTTTAGGATTTACATTTGTTGTCTTGAAGACTTCTGGGAGGATTTCAATCTTTGAATTACTTGTAAACTTTTTTTTGCTTATTTGTTTTTCAAGATATGAATTATGTACTTTGTTTTTCTCTCAAATTATGTTATTAGACTTAAAAATCCTTGTTATCAAAGTCTTCAATTTATTAATTATACACATTTAGAAATTAGATTTGAATTTTGATTAAATATTTAGTTTGTAGATGATGATTGGATGCATATGTGTCTTTTCAATTTTACATTAAATATGAAATCTTTATGAGAATTAATTTGCTTGAATGTGTATGTCGCATGCATAATTGATTAAAATTCTTGCCTAATTATATGTCAATAACAGACATGACATCAAAAAGTATCATTGCTGACTTAAACAAAGTTGAAAGACTTAACGGTGATAATTACGACATCTGGAGTCGTAAAATATGGTATATACTAGAAGAGCAAAATGGTTTCGAAGGTATAAATCATGTTTTGAATCAACCAGAAGAGGGTAATACTACACAACACAGAAGGGATTTTGAAGCTTACAAAGCTTGGAAGAAGGCTAACTCCACTGCACGTGGAATAATAGTTAGTTCTGTAGTTTATGTCCTCATACATGAATGTGAGGAATTCCCTACTGCTCATACTATGTGGGCACATCTGCGAGGAACGTATGGGGGTACGTTTGTAACTCGCCTCCGACAGTTGACTATCAAATTTGACACTTACAAAAAGCGTCATGATCAGAATATCAAACAACACCTTAGGGTGATGTCAAACATGATAGCTCAACACAAGACTGTTGGCCATGTTCTTTCAGATAAACAACAAGTTCAGGCAGTGATTCGGTCTCTTCCCAATAATTGGGAACATTTGAAGGTTAACTTGACCCATAATGATAGCATCAAAACTTTTTCCGATGTTGCACGCCATGTTGAACTTGAAGATGAGCGCCTTAGTGCTGCTAAAGCTGCTTCTAATGCCTTTGTGGCAGAGTCAAGTGGTACAAAATCTTCAGGCTTCAAGCGCAAGAAAAATTGGAAAAGAAATGGGAAAGACAAAGAGACTGGAGAAGGACCCTTTAAGAAAAAGAAGAAGCCAAACTCCAAGAAAGGAAATGGTTTTTAAAGAAGAGATTCAAGAGTAAAATGAAGTGCTACAATTGCCAAGAATTGGGGCATTTTGCTTGTGAATGTACTGATCCTAAAAAGGTAGCATTTCTAAACGCATTTCTAAGTGCTACTATGTTTCTAGCACTTCTTTACTAACTGAATCTTATCCTATGTGGATTGTAGACTCAGGATCCACCGACCACGTTGGTCGAGTTAGAGAGGTGTTTGTGGAGTTTCATCAGGTTTCATCTAAATCAAGGTGCATCTACGTATGAAATAATGCTAGGCTTGAAGTCAAAGGTATAGGCACTTGCAAAGTGGCCTTGCGTGGTGGCCGTTCCTTGATGTTTCATGACGTCCTATATACTCCAGAGATCGACAAAGCTTAGTGTCTGTGTCTGTTCTTTTAGACGTTGGTTTTGATTTATTTTTTAGTTGTAATGGTGTTAGAATAACTCTAGATAATGTTTTATATGGTTTTGAACTTCGTTATGACTGTTTTATCGTATTAGATTGTAATCCTTCAATTTATGACTATTATGTTGACCATTGTGTAATGGCATGTTATTCAAGTAACAATGATGTTGATGCTATTACATGGCATGCTAGATTAGGTCACATATGGCAAGATCGAATGAATAGGTTGGCAAAAGTAGGGCATTTAGGTTCTTTCACCAAAATTGAAATGCCAACTTGTGAAAATTGTCTTGCTGGAAAGATTACGCGTAAACCATTTGGAAAGGCTAAGAGAGCTGAGTTCCCACTTCAATTAATTCATTATAATATTTGTGGTCCAATGAATGTAAGGGCAAGGTCTGGTGCTACCTATTTCATTACATTTATTGATGATTTCATGCATTTTGGTTATGTCTATTTGATTTCTCATAAATCTGAAGCACTTGAGTGCTTTAAAAGATATTTGAATGAATTTGAAAATCAATTAGATAAAAGCATAAAAGCTTTAAGAACCGATCGAGGATGTGAATATTTGTCAAAACAATTTGAAGAATTATGTTCTGAAAAAGGTATTATCACACAATTAACCCACTCCTTATACACCTCAACAAAATGGTGTAGCTGAAAGAAGGAATAAAACATTATTAGACATGACAAGATCAATGATGGCGCATGCAAATTTGTTTATCTCTTTCTGGGGGGATGCATTATTGACTGCGGCTTACATATTGAACAAAGTGCCTTCTAAGTCAGTGTCTTCCACTCCTTATGAACTTTGGACTGGTCATAAAACAAACTTGAATGATCTACAACCGTGGGGTTGTGCGACATATATTAAAGATCGTTTTGGTGAGTTTGGTAAACTAAGTCCAAAAGGAAAGAAATGTATCTTTATAAGGTACTCTAAACGCTTTAAAGGATATGTGTTCATCGATGAATTGGAGGATGGAAGTATTACTGAAATTGTATCACGGATGTCAAATTTTTGGAAAATGATTTTCCCAAAAAGGGTGAATAGGTGAAGTTGAGCCTCTGTACGAAATGTTGAATTCAGAAGATCTGGTAATGTTGTCAAACATACTTGATAATTTAATGGATCAAGAAATGATTCCTGGTCTGAGTGGGAGTTATAGATCTCAAAATCCTATAGAGGAATCTGAACTTCAAGTACATAAGAGTACAAGAAAAGGTGTACCTAAACGATCTTATGAGATTGAGGATTATGTTTCCTGGTATCTCCCACAGAATTGGATGAACCTAATTTTGTAACTGAGGCCTTATCGAGACCTGAAAGGGATGAATGGTTAAAAGTGATGAAAGAAGAATTAAAATCCATGAAAACCAACAAAGTCTGGGATCTAGTTGACCTTCCTAAGAACGTAAAGCTATTGGGAATAAATGGATTCTTAAAGTTAAATGTAAATCGGATGGGTCAATAGAAAGACACAAAGAATGATTGGTGGCAAAAGGTTTTACTCAAGAAGTTGGAATAGACTATGAGGAAACCTTTTCAAGACAGTGGTACCTAAGATTTCATAAGGAGGTGATGTCATTTGATTTCACCATGATCGATGAAGACCATTGCATCTATGTGAAAAAGTCCAATGGAAATTTTGTAATTCTTTCTCTTTACGTAGATGATATTTTATTAGTTGGAAATAATTTGGAGTATGTGAAAACTGTCAAGTCATGGCTTTCAAAATCGTTTGACATGAAAGATATGGGTGAAACAGACTATATATTGGGTGTTAAGATCCAAAGAGATCGTTCCAAGAAATTTTTGAGTTTATCTCAAGAAACTTATATAAAGAAAATATTGGTATGTTTTCGAATGAATAGTTGCAAATCCATGGATACTCCTATAGCAAGGGGTGAAACTTTAAGCCTTGAAATGTGTCCAAAGAATGAAAAAGAAAATGAAGACATGTCTCGAGTTCCTTATTCTAGTGCTATCGGGAGTTTGATGTATGCTATGATGTGTACTCGCCCAGATATTTGTTACGCCATAAGTCTAGTTAGCAGGTATCAATCCAATCCTGGAAGAGATCATTGGAAAACAGTAAAGAGAATATTTCGATACCTGAAGGGAACTAGAGATCATACACTGTATTATAGTGGATCTGATTTATTCATAAGAGGTTATACAAATGCTGATTGGGCTGGTGACCGGGATGATAGAAAATCAACATCCGGTTATACTTTCTTACTAAATGGTGGTGCTATTTCATGGAAAGTAAGAAGCAAACTTGCACAACTCTTTCAACCATGGAATCTGAATTTGTGGCTTGTGCGTTTGCAGTACAAGAAACTGTTTGGTTAAAGAGATTCTTTGAGCATTTGAGTATTGCAAAGAATTCTAAGCGTCCCATGATTCTATATTGTGATAGTCAAGCGGCTATCATATACACAAAGGATCCAAGTATCACAACAAGACCAAACACATCGACACCAAGTATAACTTTGTGAGAGACGTAGTGGCAAGTGGAGAAATAACTTTGCAATACATTGCTACACGTGAAATGATAGCTGATCCTTTTACGAAGGCCATCTCTAGAGACTTGTTTGAAAAACATGTTAAGGCTCTAGGTTTACGTAGAGTATGATGATATTTCAGTATTGTAAAATGACTTGATTGTTATAATATTATCTTCTATATAAAACTATTGAATTTATGTTCAAATGTAGTATGTATGTGATATTTTATAAGAAATAAAGTGTGTCAACAAGTCACAGGATTGGCTCTCTCACACGAGCAATTACCTCTTACGTCGAGTAACATGAAGAGCTGAGTTTAACCACTATATTATGACTTGTTTTATGAGCCAGACAAATGTTTCTCTAAGAAGATGAGTTTAAGGATTACTGAAAAAGAGAAACTAAGGTTAAACATCTTGAGGTGTTTAGATAGAGGTTTGTACGATGTTGGATAATCGGAAGGATGAGACACATACACTAGTATAAGATGAAAACATCGTAACATGTGTTTCATACCACGTGTGTCAAGCGATCAATGGGTCAATGAAAGAATATTTCCTGCTTCTTCATTGTGTGAGACCCAGAAAAGTCAAATTGACTTTTCAATGAAATACCCTTTGACCTTTTGCTGTTTCTTGAAGTTTCAATCGATGTTACTACTTTAGCATGTTAATAATAGCCATGAATGATTCGACAATGCAGTGCATGTCTAGGAAAGCAGTTAATAGGAGTAGATAGATTTGAGTAGAAAGGAAAGACAAATAAATGAATAATAAACTTATATACACAAGCTGGCTATTGCACTAACCATATTGGTATTGAGTGTATAAAGTTAAATATGAACTCGAGTTAATATCCTTGAGAGGATGAGGGATCAAATAAGTAACTACTGAAGTAGTGAATGAAGTCTGGGGTATTATGAGTAATAGTATTCTTATATAAGTAGTGAATTCCTTCCACATGTGATTGGATTCCTATGTGGGGCTTGTAAAACCTTAAGGATAAGCTCTTGATGCTCACAGGTCGCACGGACTATTTATCGTATGAATTGTGTGTCTAGTTGATGTTGTGTTGGCTTGGATCTTGTTCACCATGTGCAAAGTGGGAGATGTAAGTTTTTGGGTCATGGATAGCCTATGTGGATCGACCCGACCCGACTCAAAATATTATCTGTAAAAATGAGATAAGTCTTAATTTAAAAAATACGGGTGGGAATAGTTACTATGTAGCTGCTCCAACGTACATAAACCTTTTTTTTTAAATAGAGAACTTTTTATGCTCTGGACACAGAAGAAGAAAAACAGAGCAAAAGTGAACACTCTGAACACAACTTTTTTCTAAGAAAAAAACACTCACCAAAATATATTTAGTTTGTGAATCATTTATCTTGTTTCCTTGAGATTCAAGTTTGGCTTGGAGCAATTCTTCAAAGAAAAGGATTTCGTTGATTTTCCGCTGCAAAACATAAGGTACACAATTCGTCGACTTCTTTCTATAAATCCTACAATCTTAGAAATATTTTACATGTATAAAGCACATCTATTAAGTACCTCGATAATGTGAGATCACTCGACACTAATAAAGATTCATTTGAATCTTATGAGAATGACGAACTTGTTAGTGCTGAAATATCATATCTTGGTGCAATTGGTGCATTAATGTACTTTGCTAGTAATTCTCGACCAAGTATATCTTTTTTGTAAATTTATTAGAAAGATTTAGTTCTTTCCATCCACAAAGACACTTTAAAGGTATTGAACATATATTTAGATACCTTCAAGGGACCATGTATATGAGACTATTATATTCAAAAGAGTCAGATTCACGATTAATTGGATATGCATATGCATGATATTTATTTGGCCCACATAAAGGTCAATCTCAGATAGGTTATTTATTTACATCTAGAGGTACAACTATATCATAGTGTTCAACAAAATAAACTATGGTTGCTACTTCTTCAACTCATGAAGAGATAATAGTCATCTATAAAGCAAGTCGAGAATGCTCGTGGTTGAGACAATAACCTAACACATATAGGAAACTTGTGGCCTTCCTTTAAAAAAGAGATATCCCAACAACTTTATATGAAGAAAATGATGCGTGTATAGATCAACTAAGAGGGGGGTATATCAAAGGAGAAAGAACAAAACATATTTAATCAAAATTCTTTTTTACTCATGATCTTCAAAGGTAAGGTGAAATAGATGTTCAACAAGTTCATTCCAGTGATAATATGCAAACATGTTCATCAAAGTATTATCAACTTCAACATTTGAGAATCTGAGATACAAGATTGGGATGTTGTAACATCTCGAAAATTGAAAAGTTGGATTGAGAAGGAAGAGTTCAGAGTTTTGGCACCGAGTACTAGCTACGGATCGTAAAAAGTCCTACAGGCCGCAGGAAGGAAGTCGTTTAGTTGAGTTGAGTTTTTGAAAATTTTGAGTCTCTAATGTTGGACCTACGAATAGACAAGAAGGCACACATAGTTGGTTCTATGGGTCGTAGATGGGCTCCGTAGAAGGGTTCCAAACTTAGTGGAATTTTATGCTTGAAATTGGGTTCTACAAGTTGAAAGAAATTGAACGACCCATAGAATGGTTCCATGGGAAGTAGATGAATTTTTTGATTTCTGAAGTTGGTTCAATAGTTGACCAGTATGGGCCATAGAAAGGTCTACAGATCGTAGATCACTTCAGGCAGTTAATTCTTAAAAGTATTTGAGTCTTTTCCTATGCATTTAATGCATATGCTATGCCGTTTTGACCCAAATTATAAGACCTATAACTACCTTTCAACTCCTAAAATTACCCAAACCCTCTCATTCTCTCTAATCCCCAATTTTCATCCAAGTTTATCCTCTCCAATTCTCTCTCAAGCTCAAGAAAGAAAGCTAGGGTTCCAAGCTTCAAATATCATCTTTCTCTTGCTTGCTAGGCTTTGATCATCAAGGTATGTCAGAATTCACCAATGAATTCCATTCATCCATTGGTTCCCAAAAGATTTCCAAGTTTCCATTTCAATTTCACCTAAATTACTTAGGGTTTCATGCCATCTCCATCGGTCTTGCTTGATTTTGATTTAACTATTCAATTTCAATCTTCTCATGCCTAATTGATTAAAACATGTGATTTTCAATTGATTTTCTATAGACCCATGCTTTTTTTATGATGATGAATTTATGAAGAAAGATTATGAAATTATGAAGTATGAATTAGGAAAGCTAATGCATGTTTATGAAAATAATGTTTGTGAACTAAGGATGCTTATGAGATAGGTATCAATGAATTATGAAATATTTTATCACATATTTTGAAATTATGGTTGTGAAAGATTTTCTCACACTTGTATAAATTATGATTTTTAGGAGCTACTCTATGATGACTTATGATTGAATTGATAGTTTAATTGTACCTTTCCAATTATGGTAATATCACTATGATTATGACTAATTCTGTTGGGATTTTACTTAGCACCAAGAGGACCTGAAATGGAGGCTCTCCCGTTAGTAAAGGTCGAGTCTCTAACAAAAAATTCTTTATCCCAAACTACGTTCCCCCATAAGATTTTCCAAGGTGACCTAGCTACTGGATCCACAAATAACATATGAATGACTGTTATAGAGACTACCTTGACAAGTAGGATTTCCCTTTCAATGTGAGGGTTACATTGGATCCTATGTTATAGCTCGCATGGTCTTAGTGTCGATTAAGTATGCATTGACCTTGTTTATGACTTACGATTTCTTTAAATGATTTTTACTCATGTTTTAGCTTGGTCATGCATTTCATGTTTAAATCCTCGTATGATCATGTTTATGTGTTTTATGAATTTTCCATACTTAGTACATTTCATGTACTAATGCATACTCGTTCCTATATTTTTTATAATATACGGTCCGACGTTTCTCCTTCCGTGGCTAGTTTGACTTGATCATAGCTATTGGATCAAGTCCTCATACTCTGAGGGCAAGACCATGAAGACTTTTATTGCTTTTATTTTGTTTCATTAAGACTTTGTATGTGGTGTATAGGTTACATCTCAACTGCTCTTATGTTGGTTAGATTGGCTTGTAAAGACAGTTTTGTATTCCACACTTATATTTAGGCCTCTTTTATGATATGAGACTCTTTACTTAAATGTTCCTTTTTATGGTTTATTGTGTTGAATGTATGTCAACTGGCTTGTGTAGGGCCTCTTACAGTCTTATACACCATGTCATTCTAGGCTATACTTTGGGTCGTGATAAATACATTATCTTCGAGTATTAAGTAACATCTTCATCATGGGGAGTAAATACACTTTGCACTATTTTTTCCTTAACCAAGGTTTTATCCTACTAGATTTTCCTTTAAGATTTTTAATGAGGCAGTAAATAATGCATACTACAAATAATTATGTATATTTTATTTCTTTTCTTTATACATTGATATTCAAGGGGGGAGTGTTGTAAGTAAAATGAATATCCATATTTGGGACCTATTTACTATAGAGGTATAACTTCTACAAGTAATGTTTCCTTATAAAAAGGCAACATTAGTATAGTGAAGGAAAAGCTACTACCCTCTCACTTTCGTTGTCCTAATAGTCTCTTTCTTCCTTTGTTACTCTTTCTCTTTCTTTCCTTTTAGTTATTATTAATATTTCATAGCATTTATTTAATTGTAATGGACTTGAAGATATTATTTAATGATAAATACTGAATTCAAGTAAATTATTATAAAGCAATTTTAAAAAAATAGAGAAATGCCGTTTTGTTTAATTAATAATATAAATTTAGATAATTTAATCTCCCAACTAAACACCCTAAATAAATACTAATAATATAATGTCAACAACAACGGAGAAAGGAATCCAATTCTATGATAATGGATTCCGCTTGCAAGCTCCTCGAAATTGGAATTTGGGAGTCACGTACTCTGTGATATCAACTGAGAGACCTAATCTAGTAAAATTCACCTTATTCTATTTGTGCTTTACTAGTTTTGAGTTTAGAATCAAGATTAAAAAAAAAAAAAAATGGTAAAAGACCTAAGCACGCAAACAACACCTATATAATAGTAGTTTGACTTTTCACCAACATAACAATAGAATCGTTATAAAAAATTAAAAAAATAGAAAATGAAAAAATGAATGATTCAGTATTAAATAAGATTTTGATTCCTTAATATTCTCCCATTTTATTATTTACCTTTCACAAATATCTCAATCATTAATTAATCATAACCCATTTTGGTTAGGTTATGATGTATATCTTAGTGTAGGTCATATTTTATTCATCATGTTGAACTGAACACCATTGTTTAACCATAATATACATCATTCATGTACACAATAATTGTAACGACCTGAACCATCATTACTCAAAGGCACCACATACGGAATCCCAAATTCTTGAAATATGGTGGCAAACTAAAAGTTGGGGCACACGACTAAATTATTTAATTTAAATTTATCTGGGCTGACGACAGCCCGCTAAAGCGCATGCAGGGCCACTATAGTGGACTGGCGAAATCAAACCCTAGTTAAATACAATGTATTTTATTTTCCTCCTAATTTCCAGGGAGAAAATAGACGAGGGTTGGCCCAAAAACTCTCCTAAGACACCCATAGTATAGGAGAAATTGAGGGGAGATATTTCAGCACAAAGGAGGTAAGAACTCAAGGATTTATGGTCTACGCTGGTCAATACTCACGGAGCTAGAAGCCTATGTTCAAAGTTCATCAGCAGTTGCTTGACATCCGGGTAGGCTAGGTTTGCTTAACTGAATAGTTTAGACCTATTTTAAATTGCATGATATTTTGTAGATTGACAGGAGAGTTCATGCCTAGGACTACTGGTACATAGTTTTGATGGTGAAATGTTGTTGTTTATTGTTGTTAATGTAGGAAAAGATAATGACTAAGGGGTGGTTCTTGGTTATAAACTATGAGGTTTCTTGTTGGGGGTGGTTTGGTGGTAATTGTAAGGTCAAATGTTATGAAATTTCTGGGATTTAGCTATTTCTGGGACTTGTGGTGATCGAGGAAAGATAGAATGGACGAGAGGAGTGTTGATTTATGGGATTGGAGATCAAGTAATTTCTAGAATGATTGTGTACTCGTAATGGAGTCTTGATTAGGAATATTGATATGTATGTAGGTTATGGTTGTTGCTTTTCTAAGTTATGTAATGTATGCATGTTAACTATTGTATATTGTTACTTGTGCAATGCATGTGTGGAATAAAGGGCTGATGTGAAGTTACATCAAGTTACTAATCTCATGCAATGAACATGTTTATTTACTTCTAGCTTCAAATGTGGTTGTTCATTGTGATTATGATAGTGCATACTATTTGTGATTGATGATTGGCTTGGTATACTATGTCGGTGTAGGATACTAATAGTTGGCTCAGATACCCCGCCTGGTATGAAATAGCAACAACGATTGGCTTGAGTATTGCACTAGTACACTAATAGTTTGTGTGTGAGTTCCATGAGAGAATTGAATTTACATGTTGGTTTTGTGAGTGGACCGAGTTTCTTATTTATGTTATATTTATCACATGTTGGTCCTTGAGTGGTCGGGTTGATGTATTTTAAGGCTAGAATAGTTCTTACGTAGATAAGGATTGTAGGTTGAATATCATAGATTATGCCTTAGAGGATCCTTGGGTGGTCCGGGTTAATTGGAAGGTGGGACTCGGATATGGGATGTGTGTGATTTGGTGGGGCACATTTCATGGGTTTGGTTAGGTCAAGTTGATAGGTGTCTACTTTATATTAGGTGGTGGATTTAGATCGACAAATGATGCCTATTAGCATGTATCGTTTGTATTGATACTACTTTTGTTATGTCATTGACATAGTTTGGTTGCAGGATTTGTGATGTCTCATAGGTGAAGACGATGGTAATCTTCAACAACTTCTACTCCTCTTTTTCCTTATGGTGGGAGTTGTGTCTATTTTCATTATTTTGTACTCTCTTAGTAGCTCTTGTACCTATTTAGACTATTTACTTGAGCAGGTTCAGTTATTTGTTAAAATATGATTCTTAGAATTGAGTTTTCTTGGTTATTCCATTTTTCAAAAGAGATTTCTTATGTTCTACTTACTTCCGCAATTCCAGTTTTAAATTTGGTTATAAGGATTCTCCTATATAGGTAGTAGAGTAGGTGCCCGTGTGATTCGATGGGTTAGGTTGTGACAATTTAGTATCAGAGCTCTGGTTATCAATCATCCAGTACAAGAGCAGATGCTGAATGGAGTCACGATAATTGGTGTATTGACGTCCACATTTAATCTTCAAGGAGATATGAAGCCTTCTAGGAAGTCGTTTCTCTTCTTTCACTCCTTTCGTGAGGTCTATTTCTTGTCGTATGGGTTGGGTCCAATTGGTATCTCAACAAACTAAACTAGATACCGTTGACAAGGCTGATGGAACATAATCAAGGAGAGTTGGAACCATAAATGTTTCACTTGGTATCTGGCCTTAATAATCATGTGAATGCATGAATGGGCGGCTAGTGGTCATCTATAATGCTAATAGAATGTAATGAAACTGATTTAATTTAGTTGTAAAGCTTGATGATTGTTATTATGTTCAGGGCATTGCCCGAATGACTGAAATTGTGTGAGAAGTAATTGTCTTAATTTCTTTGAGATTGTGGAGAAGAAAAAGTCTTAACTTAATTATGTGAAATGGTTTAGCGATAAATTGTTATGTGATAAATAAATTCTGGGGATAATTCAGGACTAGTTTCATGATAATGTGGTGTTCAGTGCCTAACTATGTATTAATGGGTATGATCCTAGAGTCTATGTTGAATCTATAGTTTGAATGTCTGTGATAATCGTGTCTGGAGATGATCTTGGGATTATTTTATGAAGTTTAGTTGTGTTCCTAGAGTTGGTATAGATATGTGAATGGAGAACATTGCTTGATTTTGAAATTCATGGGATGAACAAGCGGGACTGGGCCGCTACAGTGCCCCTGCTATAGCGGACATGGTGAGGCAGCACCTAATGAGTTGGTATTTACCAACCCATTAGACTCAAATTTATGAATTATCGCCATATTTTAATGCTAATTGAAGGAGTTTTAGGCCTTAGTTCTCTTGGATGTAGACATTCTTTGAAAAAAATAAGTATGATGGATTTGAAGTTGAAAATCATTGAAGCACACTAGCGACAAAACTGGCGTCCCGCAGGCACCAACATGCATCTTATCAGCTAAATGACGACTTGAATGGAGCAAAGATGATTTAGTACTAACGCTGCAATTGGTGTGGTACAATGATTGATCAACGATTCGTCGGTCCCAGCGCATATACTCCTATGAGAACTGAAGGTCAAATTGTGGAGGCAATTGGTTCTCCACAATTTTTGATCAGTGTTTTGTTGGTCTAACGCAAGTTTGAAGATGGGAGCTAAAGGACAAAAATGTAATTATTGAAAATAGTGCTTCATTTAGAATTTTCCAAGGATAGAATAGGTATTTGCGCAATTATATACCATTATTATTGTTGACACCCAATTTTGATCCTCTACAATATAAATTAACCATTGAACTTCTTTAATTACAAACAATTTAGAATAATTTGCTTCTTTTATAAAACTCAAAATAGTTGCGAGTTATTTTAAATAAATTTGTCATTTTTATAAATTTTTAAATAATCTCTCTATATATATATATACTAGAGGGTGAAGCCCGCACGGGCCCAATATGTCATCGACAGTAATAGAAAGAGTAAATTTGGTGCCCTATAATTCAAAGTTTGGTATTGTAAATGTTCGTTCTTTTCAATGTGCGCCGAAACATGCAACTGTGGAGCCTTAGATTGCAGAGCTCTTAACTCAATAGCTCAAAATTGGTTGTTGTTAAGTTGTCCTTCGTTGAGAGTTGATGTTTTCACAACAGAAATAATGACCGACTAAAGTAGTAATTGCAACCTGAGTAAATAGGTGTCTCTCCACGAATATTCCTCCTCCAACCTGAATAAAGTTGTTAGATTAGTTTTTCATGAAACATTTAAACAAATCAGTTATACAAAAACAAGTTCATGATGATCCTGGGTAAAATAAGAACAGAAAATACGGGCAAGCATTGACAGTTAAGACTAAAAAGAGATGTTAACATATGTATTTGTGATAATTTCTAGTGCTATCACTGTTAAATTAGCTCTCAAAATGCTACTGCTGGGAACCAAAACTGGTAAGTGTTCATTGCCAGTTGTGTATGAAAGAAACAAAAAGAAGATAAATAAAAATCTGCAGAATGCAAAGAAAGTATTGAAATCTGTATCAACTCAACTATAACTTGCTAACTTTTCACAACGTTTTCATCGTTTAGAAAAGAGGCGTCTCTAAATAAGAGATCGAAGATCAACACAATCCTAACCAATGAAAAGTCATTAACAACCCATGCTTGCAAAATAACACAGATTGAAGCTTCAACCAACATATTTACCAAACTACAAGATTTCAAACGTGCTAAACCACTTATAAAACGGTCTTTTAATAATAGAATAGTATTATATATATTAACAGTACGTACAACAAAGTATGTTGTCAAGTTAAATCATCTGCTAGCATTGTTTGCAATAGACGCTATAAACCAAAAAAACAACTACTGTCAAAAGTTGAGTAAAAGTTCAAGCTTGTTAGCCAATCTTCTGCATTCCAAAACCGACATCTTCGGGAGGCGGGGAGGTATCTTGTTCTTGCAAATTATTGAAAAGGTCATATACTAAAAATAGTCATGGCAAGTTTATGTTAAGTGTAGAAACATCTCTATTTGAGCAGATCGCAGCTTTATATTGATGTTGACGCAATCTTTTTCACAATTATTTTTACATAGTATAACTATCGTACAGCTAAAACAAAGCTTACTCCACACATATCCAAGAAGGATGAGGACGAACGCAGCTACAAATATTTGTACAAAAAGCAACTTAAATTGTACTTTTAAAGTAACAATAGTGTAAAGTGTATTGTCAACGTGGGCATATATTATTGGATAACTGGATTTCTTTGCTCTTCTATTACAGAAGACACTTTGTATTCTATATTTCAAAGTAAACCATTATTTTTACCATTTTAGTACACGTGTAGGAACACTGCATGTCATATAATTGTAACTTTTTTAACCAAATGTTGTATATGATAAATTTGGTGTTCTTTTATTGGTAAATGAACACGTGAATCATTTTTGTTACATGCAGCAATAGATATGCAATAATAGCATTATCACTTTTTTTTTGTTTTTTTTTTTTTAGCATTATCACTTTAATTCTCTTTCTCCTTAATAAAAACTCTCAACAAATTTATAGTAAGTGTTAGCTCTCTTCATCTTCCATCTTTTGAAAGTGTTGCTGCAGTTTAAGGTATTTCTTATCCTTTCGTTCTTCTTCTCTCTTCAATTTTCTTTGTGCTCAAATGATAAATTGAGAATGACAGTTGGATTTTTGTTTCTAATTAAAGGAAAAAATCAAAATGGGTCATTTCTAATAAGGGGTAATACATGGCTGAAAATTTGATTTTTCCATTCAGATTTCTTTCTAACCAAATGGGTAAATCAAAATGAAAGTTTGTATCTTCAATGTTTTTCCCAATGTTTGGTCGTCAACAAAGGGAATAATCAAAATGGTATTTCTATTCTTGCAATAGAAAAAACCAGTTTCTTTGTTGATATTGAATTCGTAATTATGCTTATGTCATTTGGTTGATGTACATGTTTTGAACTATGAGTGTATCTTAGGATAGTTTTGAGCATTGATGACCTCTATGAATTTAACCACTCTATTTGAGATCCCATTTCTTGGGTGGGAAGTCTCAAATTGGAAATAAAGATGCGAGTTTGAAGAGCTTGATGTTAGAATTTGTGATATATCCCTCCTCAATTGTTGCTGCACATGTTTTGTCATCCTTTGCAATAAATTTTGAGCTGTTTGTTGTAGCTTGAGGCTAATTATCATAAAAAATTTGACATCTTTTTGGGTTCAAAACAATGTTTTAATCTCGCACAACGTGTGACTTTTAGTCTTTTCCATAAACGTTCTAACATGAACAAGTTATTGCTCAAGCTCATATCAAAATCTAATTAATGGAATGAGGTATTTATACAAAAACTACTCTTTTAATCCGATAATTTTTAGTCGTAGTGACCTATTTGATAATTCTCATAGTTGTCAATAACAACATACCTAGTCAAATTCCACAAATAGAGTATGGAGAGGATAAAGTGTAAGAAGACCTTATCTCTACCTCATGAAAGTAGAGAAGTTGTTTCCAAAATTTTCATAGCTGTCCAATTGTCTTATTATGGTGGTATAATCGTATAAGAAGCTTCTTGTAGAGGTAATTGAAGGAGTTGTAGCACGAAATATTAGTGTTCCAACAAAATAGTATTCTGACACGACAGCGGATGAGGTCACCTACTTTTATTTCGAGTTCTTATGGATTTAACTCCTTTGCAATTAAAGACGTTTGATAGACACGACAATTAATACTCTTGGATCCTTTCTCACTTTTATAACTATACCTCGACTTAGCTAATGTGGCAGAAAACAATCAAGGTTTAGCGACAGAACAAAAAGTAGGCTAAACTATGAGAAGGTGCATAAATAAAATATAAAGAAAAAGGGCAAGTGCGACATTTTATTGTTGTTAGCATTGGTAGCCAAATACATGTGAATATGAGAAGAAAAGGTCAAATATGTGAGAATTATGAGATAAAAACACATTCTTATGTTTCTTAAAGCTAAAAACAAAAAACACTTGCTTGCTGATTTACAGGTTTCAAGACGAAGCAAACTCAAAGCCCCGTTCCTATTCTTACTGTTGACAAATGTCTATTATATTGTGTAACATCATAACCATGAAGAATAAGAGAAATGCAATATATTTTTCATTTATGCTATTCTTACATCTAGATTAGAAAAAGAAATTATGCTACTTCTATCTCACTGTACTTCTCATTTTAAGGTACACTAACAATATGAGTTAGAAGGAGATGATCTACTTGGAAATAATAGACAACTGATTGAGTTCAATTCTCAAGTTAGCTATGTCTCAGATCTGAGGATTGGATAAGCAATTTTGTTAGTCATTACTGGTGTTATCTTATTTTTCATGTATGGAAGGCCTAATTGTCTTAAGAATAACACCATTATCTATAGTTATGTTGTTATAGGTTCAGACAAACATTTCTCTCCTTAATTGAGGGTTGGAGTAAGTACTTTGGCTAATTGTTACAACTTAAATCTGATTTGTCAATTTTAGCCCCGTAGGCTGTAGTTAAATTCACCTTTAAAAAGCACGGTAGCTAATGCTGTGATCTTTCATTGACTGTCTATATTTACTCTATTTTGACATCTATCATTGATCAACCTTTGCACATAATTGACTTTTCCTTGCGTCAATCATATCAACATATGCAATTTTAGCTTAATTTTTTTTCGATGTGCTACTTTTGAACCATTTTTTTATTGTTCGCTGCTATCGTTCGTCATCAAATGATTACGCACAACATCCACAACTTGAAAATATAAAATGCTGGGCCCGTACTAGCAATGTAGCAAACTCGGTGGAGTTGGAAAGAGGATTTCAAGACCTTTCATTTGATATCTTATGGGTCACCTAGCTGTGACACTCTGAAAAATTCTAGGTTAAACTAGAGCCTAAACGTTGGGATGAACGTCTTGAAATAGGAGTATAGGGGTCAAGGCAATTGGACAAGTGCCAAGGAAGAAGGGGCCAAGCCATAACCAAAAGGCCAAGGCAGCCCCTAGCCATTGGCTACTGCCCCAGCCTTCACGAGAAGGACCACGAGTCGTGGTCCTCACCATGCCTCGTGAAGGTGGACGTGGCCATGCCTTGGCCATGGAAATTTGGCCTCCAACTTCCCTAGCCACTGCCTTAGCTTTACGGCCATCACCACGGTCCGTGGTCTTAACCACGAACCAAGGGAGGCTCTCGTGAAGTTGCCTTAGGCAAATGGCGGCCAAGTTGGCCTTAAAGTGGCAAGGCCACTGCCTCAAACTCCACGGGCGTGACCACGAGCCGTGGTCCACTTCACGAGCCGTGAAGAGGCCCGTGGAGATTACTTGGCTAAGGAATTGTGAGGGCCATTTGTGGAGTCCACTGCCTCATCTTCACGAGCAAGACCATGATCCGTGCTCCTTGCTACGGGCCGTGAAGATGGGCGTGACACTTAGGCGGGGTCATTTAACGAAGGTCAATTAAGTCCTTTCCTATTTTCGTCCAATTAAGTGAGGGGTGTTTTGGGTATTTTAGGGGGTGTTTTATATATGGTTTTAAGTAATTTTTCATCTATTTTCAAGACCTAACTCAAACTCCCAAAATAAATTCCCAAATCCTCTCCTCTCACTAAGAAGTTCCTCCATTGAAGAACAAAGAAGAAGGTCAAGGTTAGGGTTCAAGCTCCAAACTCTTCACTCCAATTTCGTGGGAAAGCTTCGATTAAGGTATGGGAACGTTGATTCATGGAATACTTTCCTCCATGAAGCCCTCTCAACTCAATTTCAAAAATGGATTTTATTGTTCAAAAACTAGGGTTTTCATTCTAGTCATGGGTTCTTCCTAAAAACGTTTTCATTATGTTATTTAATGTATATTATGGATGATTTGACGTTTTAGTGGTAATTTTATAGTAAAACTCCCCATGAACCCATGAACTACCCCATGACCCCAATTTCATGAACTTTGATGAAGGTATTGATGCAAGGTGATTTCTAGTATGTATTGTGGTTATGTTAAATTGGTTATGAAACCTTGCCTTATTCATGTTGATGATAGTATATCTTAAATGTAAGTGTGAGCATTGGTTCATGACCTTGCAAGGGGTAAATTGTTCATGATTGTTCATGATTGTTGATAGCTATTGATGAACTTATGAACTCATTTGAAAGGTGAGAATCCTATGACTATTGTGTGAATTGAGGTGTTGTTGGAAGACTAATTTCCCCTATCCTTACACATGTTTATGTATAAATTGTCTAGGATGATGTTGATATTGTTGTGTTGATTGAAGGGCTAGTTCTCATGAAAACACTATGAATAGTGAGGTGAAAGTTACTCACCCTAAAATGATGATTCTAAGGTGAAAGGTAGTTCTCACTTAAATGAATCTATGAGTTATTTAGTGAGTTGATTGAACGAAGGGTAAAGTAAGCCTTCACACATGTCGATACAATTCCATACTAATTATTTATAATTGGGAAATAATGCTTAGTACCGAGTGGATATGGACAATGAGGAAAAGGCCCCGCCGTTAATGCAATAGGTTGGGTCATCTATAGTAAACTCATGAGATGGAAGCTCCTCCGCTAATGCAATAGGTTGGGTTTCTAGTAGCAATCTCCCTATCCCATAATTATGTGCCAAACATAGGACTTAGCTAGTGGATCCACTTAGAAGCTAAACATGATTAGTTCTACCTTCGGCAAGTAAGAACGCCTTCTTTTGGTGTGGGGTTATATGACACCGGATTCCATGTAGCTCACATGGTCTATGTCGGTTATGGCTAATATTCCCTAATAAAAAAAATAAGATAATGAATATGATAGGAACTATACTATGACTTCTTAATGGGTTTACTTGGTAGGAGTCGGGGTATGGGGCTTCACTTTTACATTGCACAAGGAGACTTATTAGGATGTTGTGGAATGGTTTCCTTATGATATCATATGATATGAATAAATGACTTTCCTTATGTTAGTTCATGTACTCGTATAATTCCTCATTTATGATTATGGATTATGGTAAGCTTGAAGATTATGGTAATGAATATGTGGCTTCAAGGAGTGCCTAGTAAGGTTGGTATTATGGGATGCCAACCATACATTGCACAAGTGTTCTTAGAGGCTGCTAAGGTATTGATATTACTATGTTATTAGTGTATTGTGATTATAGCGTGTCTTCTATGTTGTATATGCATATTCTCTTTCCAAACTTGATAAATGCATACTTCCAAGAAAAATGTCATATTTAGCATATTTAAATGTTTTTATGCATGTTTCCATACTTAGTACATATTTGTGCTAACCATTTCTCTTCTACTTACTATGAGTGTAGGTCAAGGACGTTGATTCATTACCATCTTCAAAGCAAAGCTTGGGTCGACTATTCCCTATGTTTTGGTGAGTCCTCCAGTTCGAGGACCAGATGTTTATTTCAGTCTTAGTTTCAGTCGTACTTTATTATGTTAAGACTTTCATTGATGTAAAAAGTTAAGTCCCTAATTTCGTACTCTTATATTTAGATGGTTTTTAATGAGACAAGTCTAGTATTTCAACAACTCTTTATATATGAAATTTGAAGTTTGACTTCTGTTTAGAAAAGTTTTAATTTTATGCATTATTTCTTATGACATTATGTGTATGATTATGCTAAGGGCTTGTATGCGACCCCTTCGGGGTCAACTACGCCATGTTACATCTAGGGGTAACCCCGGTCGTGACACTAGCTCGGTCGTGACACTAGCTCATCATGTATTGAAAGTTATGGTCATTTGAAGTTGACTCAAAACTCACAACTTAAGCATAACTTGCAATATTTTAGATTTTACTATTTCTAATTTAGTTCTTTCTAATTTTAGCTCTTTCAAATACCAAGGTGTTACAAAAATAAACTCATATGAATAGAAAATTACTTTTAAGGCTCCAAACTTTAATACTTTATTAAATCATACAATGGACTACTTTATTAATAGCATATCTACATATAATATATTAATATGTGAGTGCACAAAATAGAAATTACTAACATTGCAATCTCCAATAGTCGATAATTATTGTGTTGAGCTACTTTTAACAGTACTCTAATTTTTGTTTGCATTGTTAATTAATTACTTAAACTTGATCTCACCAATAGGGCTGAAGCTAAGGATTGGATACCCTTTGCCGAAAAATTACATGATATATATAGGTTAAATGTTACTTTTTTTTAATCAAATTTGAGCTCGAAGTTCGTTTATTCAATCATAAATATAAAAAATACATGGCTTCTTGGCCCAACTTTGAAAAGGAAAGTTAGCCCAAATATATCAATACCCTTTTTATTTCTCACCCTATTTTTAACACTTTCCCTAACATTTGTTTCCAAATCATCCTCTTTCATATTCTTCTCCGCGCCGCCTTCATGATTCTTCTTTGTCTCCTTTAGATCATCAGCATTCAACCATGGTGGAGTACCACAACACATCTTCAACAGCTTCAATAGGTGCTGCTCCTCCTTTTCTTCCTCCTTTATGTTTCTAATCTCTCCTTTATCTTGGTTTAATATGTTCTAATTTCTGGAGCTAACTCTGTTGCTAGCTGTGGAGTCAAATATGCTACTCTCGATCTTTCTCTCTATGACTATGGACGATGTGCTTTGGATGTATAGTCCTTAACTTTTGCCGATTTCCTTTTTTGTAAGGAGGTAGCTCTTTATTTCTCGCCGATTTTAAGCACTAGTATTGACAAAAACTTGAGGTGTACATATAAAATCTTGCGAGACTCACCACATCTTGATTAATGTAACTGTGGTCCATACTTGCTGTTTATGTATTTTATCTTTCTTGTCTTGATTCTCAAAATTGCGATTTGTGCTTTGTCCATGTTTAGAATTATTCTGCAATTAGCTAGTAGTTGTTCAAACTGCTTGTATTCCTGTACCTCCGACTTACTGTAAGCACTATTAGCAATGACATCTGTTAGCTGATTTCCTTCCCTGTATACATGCTGAACTTTGAAGCTATTTTGTTCCACAATTTGTCTTGCTTCTTCCACTACGTCTAGTATCTCCCATGGTATTTTCCATTCCCTAAGTATCATTTTCATGATTCCTAGTGATCTGTTTCTACAATAACCTTCCTGAGCTTGTATTTTAGACAGTAAATTAGCCCTCTTAGCATTGTTGTCACATCAAATATTACTTTATATTGATATATTAAGCATTTTGAACACCCTAAACAACAACAATGAGTCATAGCTCAGTGGCAAAAGTGTGTCCAATATTTACACAATACCCTAGTTCGAATCACTGCATCTATGTTTTGTATATTTTGTTTAATGTGGTTTGCTATAAAACGGTTAACTAAATGAAAAATGAAATACTTTGCTGTATATAGAGTGGTAGCTTAGTGGCAATAGTGTGAAGAAGTTTGTTTGCCAATGAGGTTCAACTCCCCGTGGCCACATTTTTTTCTATGTTGGCTTTATTTTGGACACCTTTCATGAATTTTCTGCCTACGCCACTGCTCACTAATATATTTGTGCTAATTCCAGTTCTTTTTATCATGAGTTTAGCTTAAGGTTATGAATAATTCACTCCTAATCCTTTGCCTTCCTAGAAGGGGGGAGAAGACTCGAAGCACCCAAGCTCTTCAACATGGTATGAGAGATGGCGAACGTTATAGCTATGCTGAAGTCTTTCTATCTCCAAAAAGAATCAGGCCACATGTGAGAAATGTGCGAGTTGAAAACATTATTAAGTAGTTAATTAAAAATATGTGATATTTAATCAGTCAAACATAATTTTAAATGACATTGTCACACGCTTCAACATTTTCAAAGAAAACATAAAGTTTTAATTAGGAAGTATGAATTCAAATTAAACAAATCTCATAAGAAAATAAATTAAAGATGTGGTCAACATATATACATAAAACTAGACATTGTCATTCCATAAAAGCCCTTTGTGAACCGACACTATTGGTGGAAGGTGAAAAAATTCAAATGTTAAGTTTTTCTCTACCTTTCACACTATATATAAAATCCTTCTCTAAGTCTTTTATTTCACCAAATCCCCATTTCTCTCTTTCATTTGCTTTCTCTATTATTATTTTTTTCTCTCTCCCAATGGCCAACTCTTATGCTAAGAATATCCCCCCTTCTCCTTCTCCCCCTCCCCAATCTCCCCCTTTATCTTCCCTTGCCCCTTCCCCTCCTTTTGTTCGCAAGGAGGCTATATCAACTGCTGACACTGAGATCTTAGGGGTTTATGGGAGTAGCACCCCCATTCACATAGTCAATTCTCCTCCTAGAAAGAGTGGAAGCATGCTGAATGCAAGGGAAGGAACATCTGTGGTTCGGGCCAAAAGGCCCAATATTGAAGCTTTTGGAGCAGCAACAACTGAAAGTGTCAACATTGGTCCTTTTGGACCGAACCCCAAATGTTCCTTCCCCAATATTCAACATGTTTCCCCTCTTTCTAGGAGGAGCATTGACTGAGTGGATGGAGGTGTTACTCCCATAAACCTCTTAGATCTCAGTGTCAGCAGTTGGTGTTGCCTTCTCGCGAACACGATGAGGGGAAGGGGTAGGGGAAGAGAGAGGGGAGGAGGAGGAGGGGCGACATTCTTAGCATGAGAGTTGGTCTTTGGAAGAGAGCAAAAATAATAATAGAGAAAGCAAATGAAAGAGAGAAATGGGGATTTGGTGAAATAAAAGACTTAGAGAAGGATTATATATATAGTGTAAAAGGTAGAGAAAAACTTAACATTTGAATTTTTTCACTTCCCACCACTAGTGTTGGTTCAAAAATGGCTTTTATGGAATGACCATGTCTAGTTTTACTAGATGGGCATAGCACGGGCCAAACACACAAATTAAATTATTGTTCTAACTAAAGAGTAAACAATTCCACTATAACTTCTCATAAATGATCTTTTACATTCATACTATAGAACAGAAAATGCCGCTTAAAAAATATTTTCTACCATTGAAATTCAATTCAAGAAGCTGATTACAAAGAATATAATGACAAAAACTGAAAACAAAATACTATTTAGAGTTTGTATTCCCTTAGAAATGACCCATTTTGATTTTTCCCTTTAATTAGAAAAAAAAAAAATCCAACTGTCATTCTCAATTTATCATTTGAGCACAAAGAAAATTGAAGAGAGAAGAAGAACAAAGGGATAAGAAATACCTTAAACTGCCGCAACACTTTCAGCAGATGGAAGATGAAGAGAGAAAAAGAACAAAAGCGAGAATATATATATATTCTCCTTTTTTAGAAATGGGACTTCTTGGACTAACATTGCATTAAAGAATTGGACCAAAAGCTATTTAGATTGTACTATGATGCATTTAATATTTTATTGTTTGTGGCCCAATTTCATTGGCTATAAAATTTCATGCATTTTTCTAGAGACATCTGTATTATGAAATGTCAGACGTGCCTTTATTTGCTTGTTGATTATACTTGCTACAAAACATAGACCTTGGCTTTCTCTTTCCACTTCCCACAACTCTCTTCATCTTCCATCCTTTGAAAGTGTTAGCTCTTTTCATCTTCCATCTTCTGAACGTGTTGATGCAGTTTAAGGTATTTCTTATCACTTTGTTCTTCTTCTCTTTTCAATTTTCTTTGTGCTCAAATAATAAATTGAGAATGACAGTTGGATTTTTGTTTCTAATTAAAGGGAAAAAAAATCAAAATGGGTTATTTCTAATAAGGGGTAATACATGGCTGAAAGTTTGAATTCAAATTTCTTTCTAATCAAATGGGTAAATCAAAATGAAAGTTCTTATCTTCAATTTTCTTCGCAATTTTTGGTCGTCAATAAAGGGAATAATCAAAATTGTATTTCTATTCATGCAATAGACAAATTCAGTTTCTTTGTTGATATTGAATTTGTAATTATGCTTATGTCATTTGGTTGATGTACATGTTTTGAACTGTGAGTGTATCATAGGATAGTTTTGAGCATTGATGACCTCTATGAATTTAACCACTCTATTTGAGATCCCATTTCTTGGGTGGGAAGTCTCAAATTGGAAATAAAGATGTGAGCTTGAAGATCTTGATGTTAGAATTTGTGATATATCCCTATCTAATTGTTGCTTCACATGTTTGTCACCCTTTGCAATAAATTTTGAGTGGTCTGTTGTAGCTTGACATTAATAGTCATAAAAAATTTGACATCTTTTTGGGTTCAAAACAATGTTTTAATCTCGCACAAACGTGTGACTTTTAGTCTTTTCCATAAACGTTCTAACATGTACAAGTTATTGCTCAAGATGATATCAAAATCTAATCAACGGAATGAGGTATTTATACAAAAACTACTCTTTTAATCTGATTATTTTTAGTCATAGTGACCTATTTGATAATTCTCATAGTTGTCAATAACAACAACATACCTAGTCAAATTCCACAAATAGAGTATGGAGAGGATAAAGTATAAGAAGACCTTATCTCTAACTCATGAAAGTAGAGAAGTTGTTTCCGATATGTTCATAGTTGTCCAATTGTCTTATTATGTTGGTATAATCATATAAGAAGCCTCTTGTAGAAGCAATTGAAGGAGGTGCAGCAGGAAAAAATATTGTTCCAATAAAATAGTATTCTTGCACGACAATGGATGAGGTCACCTACTTTTATTTCAAGTTCTTATGGATTTAACTCATTTGCGATTAAAGACGTTTGATATACGTGACAATTTATACTTTTGGATCCTTGCTCACTTTTATAACTATACCTTGACTTAGCTAATGTGGCGGAAAACAATCAAGGTTTAAAGACAGAACAAGAAGTAGGCTAAACTATGAGAAGGGTTGATTTCAGATTCTCTTGATTTTAAAGTCCTTCAGGAACAATCTGACACACTTTTTTCAGATTCTTTAAATTTTGCCCCCTTTTTGTTCATAAGGAACCATAGTGTTCTGTTTTATGTACTGATAATGGTTAGTGAAGATTATGGTGTTGTATATTGTATTTAGTGCATATTGGATTTGATCACTTCTATTAAGTCTTGGCAAAAAATAGGTAAGTAAGCATTTATGTAGATGTGCTAAGGTGAGGAATTGCAATCAGCTGCTTCCTGAGATGCAACTAGAAGAGAGACATTAGCTGCTTCTTAAGATGCAACTAGAAGAGAGACATACGGTGCATAAATAAAATATAAAGAAAAAGGGCAAGTGCGACATTTTATTGTTGTAAGCATTGGTAGCTAAATACATGTGAATATGAGAAGAAAAGGTCAAATATGTGAGGATTATTAGATAAAAGCACATTCTTATGTTTCTTAAAGCTAAAAGCATAAAACACTTGTTGATTTACAGGTTTCAAGACGAAGCAAACTCAAAGCCCCTTTCCTATTCTTACTGTTGACAAATGTCTATTATAGTGTGTAACATCATAACCATGAAGAATAAAAGAAATGCAATATATTGTTCATTTTTGCTATTCTTACATCTAGATTGGAAGAAAAATTATGCTACTTCTATCTCACTGTACTTCTCATTTCAAGGTACACTAACAATATGAGTTAGAAGGAGATGATCTACTTTGAAATAATAGACAACCGATTGAGTTCAATTCTCAAGTTAGCTATGTCTAAGATCGGAGGATTCGATAAGCAATTTTTATAGTCATTACTGGTGTTATCTTATTTTTCATGTATGGAAGGCCTAATTGTCTTATGAATAACACCATTATCTATAGTTATGTTGTTATAGGTTTAGACAAACATTTCTCTCCTTAATTGAGGGTTGGAGTAAGTACTTTGGCTAATTGTTACAACTTAAATCTGATTTGTCATTTTTAGCCCCATAGGCTGTAGTTAAATTCACATTTAAAAAGCACGGTAGCTAATGATGTGATCTTTCATTGACTGTCTATATTTACTCTATTTTGGCATCTATCATTGATCAACCTATGCACATAATTGACTTTTCCTTGCGTCAATCATATCAACATATGCAATTTTAGCTTAATTTTTTTATGTGCTACTTTCGAACCCTTTTTTTATTATTCGCTGTTATCCTTCGTCATCAAATGATTATTCTTAACATCCACAACTTGAAAATATAAAATGTTGGGCTCGTGCTAGCAATGTAGCAAACTTTGTGGAGTTGGAAAGAGGATTCCAAGACATTTCATTTGATATCTTATGGACTACCTAACTCATCCTGTACTGATAGTTATGGTCGTTTAAAGTTGACTCAAAACTCACAACTTAAGCCTAACTTGCAATATTTTAGATTTTCCTATTTCCAATTTAGTTCTTTCTAGTGTTAGCTCTTTCAAATACCTAGGTGTTACAAAGATAAACTCATATGAATAGAAAATTACTTTTATGGCTCCAAACTTTAATACTTTATTAGATCATACAATGGACTACTTTATTAATAGCATATCTACATATAATATATTAATATGTGAGTGCACAAAATATAAATTACTAATATTGCAATCTCCAATAGTCGATAATTATTGTGTTGACCTATTTTTAATAGTACTCTAATTTTTGTTTACATTGTTAATTAAGTGCTTAAACTTGATCTCACCAACAGGGTCGGAGCTATGGATTGGATACCCATTGCTGAAAAATTACATGATATATATAGGTCAAATATTACTTTTTTTTTAAAATCAAATTTGAGCTCGAAGCTCGTTTATTCAATCATAAATATCAAAAATACATGTCTGTCTGGCCCAAATTTGAAAAGGAAAGTTAGCCCAAATATATCAATACCCTTTTTATTTCTCACCCTATTTTTAATACTTTCCCTAACATTTGTTTCCAAATCCTCCTCTTTCATATTCTTCTCCACGGTGCCTTCATGATTTTCCTTTGTCTCCTTTAGATCATCAACATTCAACCATGGTGGTGTACCACTACACATCTTCAACAGCTTCAATAGGTACTGCTCCTCTTTATCTTCTTCCTCCTTTATGTTTCTAATCTGTCATTTATCTTGGTTTAGTATGTTCAGATTTCTGGATCTAATAGCCTTGCTAGTTGTGGATCCAAATATGCTACTCTCGATCTTTCTCTTTATGACAATGGACGATGTGCTTTGGATGTATAGTCCTTGACTTTTGCCGATTTCCTCTTTTGTAAGCAGGTAGCTCTTTATTTCTCGCCGATTTTAAGCACTAGTATTGGCAAAAATTTGAGGTGTACATATAAAATCTTACGAGACTCACCACATCTTGATTAATGTAAATGTGGTCCATACTTGCTATTTATGTCTTTTATCTTTCTTGTCTTGATTCTCAAACTTGCGATTTGTTCTTTGTCCATGTTTAGAATTCTTCTGCAATTAGCTGGTAGTTGTTCAAACTGCTTGTATTCCTAAACCTCTGACTTATTGTAAGCACTATTAACAATGACATCTGTTGGCTAATTTCCTTCCCTATATACATGCTGAACTTTCAAGCTATTTTGTTCCACAATTTGTCTTGCTTCTTCCAGTATGTCTAGTATCTCTCATGGTATTTTTCATTCCCTAAGTATCATTTTCATGATTCCTAGTGATCTGTTTCTAGAATCACCTTCTTGTGCTTATTTTTTATACAGTAAATTAGCCCTCTTAGTACTGCTGTCACGTCAAATATTACTTTATATTGATATATTAAGCATTTTTAACACCCTAAACAACAACAATGAGTCGTAGCTCAGTGGCAAAAGTGTGTCCAATATGTACACAATACCCAAGTTCGAATCACTGCATCTATGTTTTGTATATTTTGTTTAGTGTGGTCTGCGGTAAAACGGTTAATTAAATGAAAAATGAAATCCTTTGTTTTATATAGAGTGGTATCTTAGTGGAAATAGTGTGAAGAAGTTTGTTTGCCATTGAGGTTCAATTCCCATGGCCACATTTTTTTTGTATGTTGGCTTTATTTTGGACACCCTTTACGAATTTTCTTCCTACGCCACTGCTCACCAATATATTTGTGCGAATTCCATACTTTTGATCATGGGTTTAGCTTAAGGTTATGAATAATTCACTCCTAACCCTTTGCCTTCTAGAAGGGGGAGAAGACTCGAAGCATCCAAACTTTTCAACATGGTATTAGAGACGGCGAACATTATAACTATGTTGAAATCATTCTATCTCCAAAACGAATCAGGCCACATGTGAGCAATGTGCGAGTTGAAAACATTATTAAGTAATTAATTAAAAATATGTGCCATTTACTCAGTCAAACATAATTTTAAATGACGTTGTCACACACTTCAACATTTTCAAAGAAAACATAAAGTTTTAATTAGGATGTAAGAATTTAAATGAAACAAATCTCATGAGAAAATAAATTAAATATGTGGTCAACATATATACATAAAATTAGACATGGTCATTCCATAAAAGCCCTTTGTGAACCGACACTATTGGTGGAAAGTGAAAAAATTCAAATGTTAAGTTTTTCTCTACCTTTCACACTATATATATAATCCTTCTCTAAATATTTTATATCACCTAATCCCCATTTCTCTCTTTCATTTGCTTTCTCTATTATTATTTTTTCTCTTTCCCAATCGCTAACTCTCATGCTAAGAAGGTCCCTCCTCTTGCTTCTCCCCCTCCCCAATCTCCCCTCTATCTTTCTTTGCCCCTTCCCCTCCTTGTGTTCGCAAGGATTCTACACCAACTGTTGACACTGAGATCTTAGGGGTTTATGGGAGTAGCGCTCCCATCCACTCAGTCAATGCTCCTTCTAGAAAGAGGGGAAGCATGTTGAATGCTGTGGAAGGAACATCTGTGCTTCAGGCCAAAAGGCCCAAAGTTGAAGCTTTTGGAGCAACAGTAGCTGAAAGTGTCAACATTGGGCCTTTTGGCCTGAACCTCAGATATTCCTTCCCCAGCATTCAACATGTTTCCCCTCTTTCTAGGAGCATTGACCGAGTGGATGGAGGCGTTGTTCCTATAAACCCCTAAGATCTCAGTGTCAGTAGTTGGTGTAGCCTTCTCGCGAACACGATGAGGGGAAGGGATAGAGGAAGAGGGAGGGGGAGATTGGGGAGGGGGAGGAGGAGGAGTGGGGACATTCTTAGCATGAGAGTTGGTCATTGGAAGAGAGCAAAAAAAAAATAATAGAGAAAGCAAATGAAATAGAGAAATGGGGATTTGGTGAAATAAAAGACTTAGAGAAGGATTATATACATAGTGTAAAAGGTAGATAAAAACTTTATATTTGAATTTTTTCACTTCCCACCAATAGTGTTGGTTCAAAAAGGGCTTTTATGGAATGACCATGTCTAATTTTACTAGATGGGCATAGCCCGTGCTTGAGCACGAGCCCAACACACAAGTTAAATTATTGTTCTAACTAAAGTGTATACAATTCCACTATAAGTTCTCATAAATGATTTTTTACATTCATTCTATAGAACTGAAAATGCCGCTTAAACATATCCTCTACCATTGAAATTCAATTCAAGAAGCTGATTACAGAAGAATATAATGACAAAAACTGAAAACGAAATATTATTTGGAGTTTGTATTCCCTTAACTCTGAACACAATTGATTTACACAATATTTAACAGTTCTGTCACCTTCTATAGCTACCCTTACAAATTGCCAAAAAAATAGTTGTAGAAATGAAATACATCACCCCTTGAAGTTGAATCATTAGAGACTTCAAGCAACATGATGATTATCATGTCATGCCCCTGCATCCACACAATAATGAAAAACTTTTTAGAGAATATTTTTCTGTGAATTTCAATTTTATTATTTAAGCTTTTGAGAAAAAAAGGTCCCAACCTCATAGATTGGTGAAGGTTCTTAGTAATTTCCAATGATGATGGCAGCCACTTTAGCATTTTCGAGATTTGCCTCTTTTAAGATAGGTTTCAGCCAACTGGACTCTCATAAAATTCTCTTGCCCTTGAACAAGCATATTACCATACCCAAAGAGCTTCGCAAGGGTAATTTTTACTGGTCAAAAGTTGGGGGTCCCTCTCTAGAGTTCCAAAGTGTTTCCTCAATGGCTTCAATTCCAGTGACTAAAACCCATTTCCTCACTTCATTATCATATATTCGTGCTCTCAGAGCACCAAAGAAATCTGTTACCACAACAAACAGATACACATCAGTAATCAACAAAAGAAATTTCATTTTGAATTCTTGAGTGTTTGTACCAATAGATTGTCCATGGAAGCAATACACAATCTTTACGACAGCTTCCTTAGGTACGTTGTCACTTCTGAAAATATCCTTTCCAGTACCGGCCCAACATTTTATATTTTCATGTGGTGAATATTTTGCGTAGTTGGTTTTTCCATGTGGTGTATGCTTTGCATAGTCGTTTGTTGCCAAAGGATATCAAGAAAGAAATTAGAAATTAAAAAAGCGACAAAATAGCAAATGAAAGCTAAAATTGGATAAATTAGTGATGATGGTATGATTGATGTGAGAGTAGAAAGCATATATGTGAAACTTTAGGGAAGGGCAAATACAGATCTTCAAAAATTCTGTGCACATATGGTACAAAACAAGTAATAGTGTCTTGTTCCTGCATGCAAATTTTACTACATAGGCTCTCTAAATTTCTTAAACTTCTTAGCTAGATCAACTCAAACTTGGTACATCAATTTTCTTGTACCATTTAACCGCACCGTATGATAATTACACAATGTAGCATAACAAACTAATTTCTACAGTCTACTTACCCCTTTGAGTCCAGCCTTGTCATAATCATTTCTCTTGATCCTTCTACCTTGCTCCCTCTCTCCCCTGTTTACTCGAGAAAGGGAATTAAGAGTAAAGATAATGAAAGTCGAATCCAAAAAGAGATAAACAGATAAGTCACTCAAAGAGTCAACCATCATACCAATATACCATGCCTTAACAAAACGGCGGAAAAAAGAATAACATCATGATTAAGTTAAGCATGGAAAATGGATTCTTTTAATGGAATGCCCCCCTTTGGTTCTTAGAGGCAAATCCATAACAATTTTAATAGACATAAGATTCACCTGGAAAAAATACGAACGCATAATTGTCTCCAGATTGATATAGCCGCCTCGACATTTTCAGCATTATATAAGGATCACCCACAAAGAAAATCAAGAATCTATCATAGTATCACTTATTGAAACTTTATCAAGAGGTTAAATATCGAATATGTTAAATATTGCAGAGCTCATAAAATAAATAGCACATTAGTTGCTGGTAAAACAAAAGAACGACCACCCTGATTTCTTGCTAATAAAATATCAAAATGTACGCATGTAATGTAACAATAAATCACTTGAAGACTACAATTCAGATCATTTTTTAAAAGAATTTCACTTATACAAATTTTTGTTATGTCTAATATAATAAGCATGGAAAAAAATATTCTAAAAAAAGGATATATATGGTGGTACATGCGTGAACATAGAGAAATTTATAACAAAGAGAGAATAGTGGAGATGATAGATCGAGTAATTTAGAAGGTACTTGAACAACTCAAAAATGACATAGAAATATGACCATAACACAGTCTTCCAAAAAGAAAAAAACTTACTTGTTACACAATGATACAGTAAACAAGAAAATCAAAAGCTACAAACGTACAATTGATCAATAAGTTAGTGTTGATTTTTGAATGTGTTAGACGATGAACAATATTAGATTCAGAAATTGATCTGCAAATGGGGTTGGTGTATTATCTATGTTTTCAATACTAACATGAAGGAGAAGAAGTAACCTAAGAGACAGTGGAGTATTCAAGTACAAATACCATATCCAAAGTGATAGTCCTATGTGGAGCCACTACTTGAAGAAGCTAGATAAAGCTCTTCCCGATTGGCTAAGTTGGTGTCTGGCATCTCTCTGATTTTTCTACAATTATTGATTGTAGTGTTCGTCCTTCTCTTGCTCACTTATATATAAGTGTAAATATTAGTGCGAGTTGAATCTAAATATTCCTTCAGCATCTGAAAATGAATGACACAATCTATATTGAATAACTTGAAAATAGAGAATCGACATATTTGAAGAACTTTATAAACACATTGTAACAATACTTTTCAAAAATTTAGAAGTTAGTGAATGCATTTTAATTTAAAGTAAAATGAAGCCTAAGGCGAAGTAAGACCATTCGGCGACTCACCAAGTGGACTCGGCGATCCTCAGCCCTTCATTTCTTCGTTCTTCCCAGCCTTTTCGTTCCTTTTTTGCGACATAGTGTCCATGCTTTCCTTCAAACATAAAATACGTGAAACTTAAGGGTTTTCATCAGATATTGAGGTAAAATAAGCATTTGAGGACACAATTTCTACTAAAATATAGCCCTAAATGAGTCCAATTTGTGGACTCAACATACCTCAAAACTTGAGTCATTAACTCGAACTAAGTGATAGACACACCCCTTGGAAACTAACTTTCTTGCCTTAAGGTACAAAATGAAATGACCCTTAGGCACTACTGAACTGCTTTTCCACTCTAAGACTGGCTCATTTGGAAACTGAGCTTGACAACTCGAGTTCTACAATCAACTGAGGCATAATAGGCATGAAGCCAGTCCATACCAAGAATGACACCAAAATCTACCATGTCTAACTCAATTAAATCAGCCACGGTATTCTTGTGATTGATGGAAACAGGACAATCATGATAAACTCTCTCTGCTAGAATGGACTCACCAATAGGTGTAGAAACACTGAATGGTTCACTAAGTTGCTCAGGAATAACATCAAAATTCATAGCAACATATGGAGTTACAAAGGATAAACTCGCTCCTGGATCTAGCAAAACATAAATAGTAAAGTCAAAGACTTGGATCATACTAGTGAAAACATTTAGGGAATCCTCTTGCTCTTAAAGACTGTTGATAGCATATAAGTGGTTTGTTCCTCCGCCAGTACCAGAAGTAGCCCTTCTAGGTGCAGCTCTATCTAGTGGAGCAACTGAAGAAGACTGGGCTCTATTGCCCCCATTACCATTACTCTGTCTGCTCTTAGGACACTCTCATAAAATGACCGTTCTAGCCATACTTGATACAACTAGTGGAGCCATCATGACACACCCCTGAGTGGCTCCTACCACACTTAGCATATGCAGGAGTCTTAGTACCCCCTGGTGCCTTACTACCTTGCGAATGCGTAGGTCTAACTCTAAAGTTCTGAGAATTCTGACTATTGTACTCACATTTGTTCCTTGGTGCAGATGCACTAGCAGATGATGGAGCAGGTCCTTTTTACTTATGTTGGAAAGAAGACCAGTCCACATTACTCTTTTGTTTCCCAGATTCATTCCTTGATGTCTTTACTCTCTTGTTCTTAAACTCTTCTCTATCCCTTAGCTTGTCCTCCTCAACTTGTTGCACATGGATCATCAGCCTTGCTATGCCCATGTCCCCTATTTGCATGGTTGCCTTACTTTCCTTACTTGACAGAAGAGTCAACCCAACAACGAATAAACTCATCCTACTCCTCATGTCAGTAACCATCTCTTCGCTTCTCTTAGCTCACGAGGAAAGAAACAACTCATGAAAGCACTCTCAAAATAGTCCAACTTCCGAAGGGCATAACTTACTCATATGAACTCGGAATCATACAAACTTGGCAGTGCTGGAAAGATCATTCCAAGAGCTTTCCAACCATATCTGGAAGTACGCCTAAATCATCCTGAGCTAGGAGTTATGGTTGTTTGAAGTTTACCAAAACTCAACTTTTCTTAACTTAAACAAATTTCCAGATTTCCATTCTTTCCAAAAATGACTATTTCAAATTATAAGCTTCTCCCTAATACCTTCAAATTGCGAGATGTTACAATTTCCTATTTATTTATTTCTAATTTTAGCTCTTTCAAATACCAAGGTGTTACAAAAATAAACTCATATGAATAGAAAATTACTTTTAAGGCTCCAAACTTTAATACTTTATTAGATCATACAATGGACCAATTTATTAATAGCATATCTACATATAATATATTAATATGTGAGTGCACAAAATAGAAATTACTAACATTGCAATCTCCAATAGTCGATAACTATTTTGTTGAGCTATTTTTAATAGTACTCTAATATTTGTTTGCATTGTTAGTTAATTGCTTGAACTGGATCTCACCAACAGGGCTGGAGCTATGGATTGGACACCCTTCGCCTTAAAATTACATGATATATATAGATCAAATATTACTTTTTTTAACTCAAATTTGAGCTCGAAGCTCATTTATTCAATCATAAATATCAAAAATACATGTATGCCTAGCCCAACTTTGAAAAGGAAAGTTAGCCCAAATATATCAATATCCTTTTTATTTCTCACCCTATTTTTAACACCTTTCCTAACATTTGTTTCAATATCCTCCTCTTTCATATTCTTCTCCGCGGCGTCTTCATGATTCTCATTTGTCTCCTTTAGATCATCAGCATTCAACCATGGTGGGGAAGCACTACACATCTTCAACAACTTCAATAGGTACTGCTCCTCTTTATCTTCCTCCTCCTTTATGTTTCTAATCTCTCCTTTATCTTGGTTTAGTATGTTCTGATTTCTGGATCTAACACCGTTGCTAGGTGTGGATCCAAATATGCTGTTCTGGATCTTCCTCTCTATGACAATGGACGATGTGTTTTGGATGTATAGTCCTCGACTTTTGTCGATTTCCTCTTTTGTAAGAAGGTAGCTCTTTATTTCTTGCCGATTTTAAGCACTAGTATTGGCAAAAATTTGAGGTGTACATATAAAATCTTACGAGACTCACCACATCTTGATTAATGTAAATGTGGTCCATAATTGCTATTTATGTCTTTTATCTTTCTTGTCTTGATTCTCAAACTTGTGATTTGTGCTTTGTCCATGTTTAGAATTCTTCTGCAATTAGCTGGTAGTTGTTCAAACTGCTTGTATTCCTATACCTCCGACTTACTGTAACCATTATTAGCAATGACATCTGCTAGCTAATTTCCTTTCCTGTATACATGCTGAACTTTGATGCTGTTTTGTTCCATAATTTGACTTGCTTCTTATACTATGTCTAGTATCTCCCATGGTATTTTCCATTCCCTAAGTATCATTTTCATGATTCCTAGTGATCTGTTTCTAGAATAACCTTCCTGAGCTTGTTTTTCATACAGTAAATAAGCCCTCTTAGTACTGCTGTCACGTCAAATATTACTTTATATTGATATATTAAGCATTCTGAACTCCCTAAACAACAACAATGAGTCGTAGCTCTGTGGCTAAAGTGTGTCCAATATGTACACAATACCCAAGTTTGAATCTCTGCATCTATGTTTTGTATATTTTGTTTAATGTGGTCTGCTGTAAAACAGTTAATTAAATGAAAAATGAAATACCTTGTTGTATATAGAGTGGTAGCTTAGTGGCAATAGTGTGAAGAAGTTTGTTTGCCATTGAGGTTCAATTCCCCATGGCCACATTTTTTTCTATGTTGGCTTTATTTTGGACACCCTTTACGAACTTTCTGCCTATGCCACTGTTCACCAATATATTTGTGCTAATTCCAACACTTTTTATCAAGAGTTTAGCTTAAGGTTATGAATAATTCACTCCTAACCCATTGCCTTCCTAGAAAGGGGGGGGGGGGGGGAGAAGAGTTAAAGCACGCAAACTTTTCAACATGGTATTAGAGACGGCGAACATTATAACTATGTTGAAATCTTTCTATCTCCAAAATGAATCAGGCCACATGTGAGAAATGTGCGAGTTAAAAATATTATTAAGTAATTAATTAAAAATATGTGCTATTTAATCAGTCAAACATAATTTTAAATGACATTGTCACACACTTCAACATTTTCAAAGAAACATGAAGTTTTAATTAGGAAGTAAGAATTTAAATTAAACAAATCTCATGAGAAAATAAATTAAAGATGTGGTCAACATATATACATAAAACTAGACATGGCCATTCCATAAAAGCCCTTTGTGAACTGACACTATTGGTGGAAAGTGAAAAAATTCAAATGTTAAGTTTTTCTCTACCTTTCACACTATATATATATATATATATATATATATATATATATATATATATATATATATATATATATATATATATATATATATATATATATATATAATCTTCTCTAAGTCTTTTATTTCACCAAATCCCCATTTCTCTCTTTCATTTGCTTTCTCTATTATCATTTTTTTGTCTCTCCCAATGGCTAACTCTCATGCTAAGAATGTCCCCCCTCCTCAATCTCCCCCTCTATCTTCCCCTGCCCCTTCCCCTCCTTGTGTTCGCAAGTAGGCTACACCAACTGCTGACACTGAGATCTTAGTGGTTTATGGGAGTGGCGCCCCCATCCACTCAGTCAATGCTCCTCCTAGAAAGAGGGGAATCATGCTGAATGTTGGGGAAGGAACATCTGTTGTTCGGGCCAAAAGGCCCAATGTTAAAGCTTTTGGAACATCAGCAGCTGAAAGTGTCAACATTGGGCCGTTTGGCCCGAACCTTAAATGTTCCTTCCCCAGCATTCAACATGTTTCCCCTCATTCTAGGAGGATTGATTGAGTGGATGGAGGCGCTACTCCAATAAACTGTCACGACTCAATTTTTCGAGTCATGATGGCACCTACTATACCCTACTAGTCGGTAAGCCAACCCGTAACCCAGAACATCAAGCAATGAGCGTAAGGGCAGAAACTAACAAAAACAATAATCTAACAAGGACAACAAGGCGAAAGCAAACCAAAATGAATATACACAGAATCCCTCCCAGAACCTGGAAGTCACTAGTACAGAGCTATCTAATAAAGAGTACAAGTCCCAAAAGTGGACCACAACAAGCGTGTCTCAAAGGCAACAAGACTAGCTAAAACAAAAGATGGAGACAAGACAAACCCAAAATGCCAAGTGCTCACCCTCGTCTCCGAATCACAGCTGCAAAAGAAGGCAGGAACTACTCACCGCTGGTAACTGGTACTGGGACCTGCATCACGAAATAGATGCAGAGCGTACCATGAGTACCAAAATAATAGGTACCCAGCAAGCATCAAAGGCCGACCGAGCAAAAAGGGTAAAAACAAGAAGAAAGGATAGAATCTAGACACAGAGAGGTCAAAATAAATAAGAAAAGGAAGCACACGAGCATACCAGAAATAAACTAAGTACAACTAAACTAAACTTAACTGAACCCCCATAAGCCCATAAGGTACACTCTTGCACAAGTTTAAATAAAACCTGAACGGACCCCCATAAGCCCGACAGGTACACAAAAAAGCTAAGTCTACTGAGAAAGAAAAAAATCAGGATCCCAACCCAAAGTAGCCAAGATAATCCATCAGACTCCACCCAGCCAGCAGTGCAATCCCAGCCCAGCTAGAAAGAGTGACCCCAGGGGGCACCCTACCAAATAGTCCACTCCCAGCCCAGCTAGAAAGAGTGACCCCAGGGGGCACCCTACCAAACAGTCCACTCCCAGCCCAACTAGAAAGAGGGACCTGAGGGTGAGGTTGATATCGCGAGTCGTCCTACCATGTGGTCAGCTCCCAGCCCAGCTAGAAAGAGTGACTCGGGGACACCCAGCCAGCAGCACACTCCCAGCCCAGCTAGAAAGAGAGGCCCGGGGGCGATCGCTGAAATCACCGAGTCTACCCAACCAGCGATACGCTCCCAGCCTAGCTCGAAAGAACGATCCCGGGGGTTGATGGTATCTCCAACAGGATCCAATCCAATAATAACCACCATGGAATGCCGTCCACTCCAAGAAATCACACGAAAGGCTCCAAGCCTATACTATCTCAATCCCACGCCTCTAGTGATGCACCGAACCTTCGAGAACGCATTGAAACCGCAAAATTAGAGGGAGAAGATACAGAAGTATAACAAGCAGCGATAACGCCTAATCTAAGGCTCAACTATCAGACTCAAGTCTGCTACTCCAATCTACAAGGAGCTATGTCATCCGAACGACGTCGGCAGAAAGTCAAGGCTATCCAGCCCATACGCTTCATAAGTCTAAGGCAATGCTAGCCTAACCTAGACTAAGGACATCATGCTTACGGTTAAGGACGAACAAACATACAACACATAGCATACAAGCATACAATAACATTTAGCACATAAGCATGCAACTCTACTAAACCGATTAACATGATACTACACCCGAAATATGCCCAATCGATCCTAACATGAGGTATCTAATCAAAGTAAAGTAGGAAACTGGTACCCACCCCCAATTCACTCCAATCAACATGCTTTTACACAATTAAGCTCAATCTAATAGAAGGGAAGTCGTAGCCTACCTTAAGGCCGATCACGCGTGCTCCAAATCACTTTGTCGGAGCTTTTCCTTCCCGAACGACCTTTGAATGTTGTCACTCTATCAAATATAGGATCACAATGTTAGTACGGTCGTTTAGACACCAAAATCACAACAAACGGAGACGACTCAATTTCGGGGTCAAAACGGGGAAAGTGGGACCCGCGCTGGAAATTCTGGAATTAATCCAAAAAGTAGGTCCCAATCAGTTCCCCAAGCTCATGTCCCAAAATGGGACACAATTCGGGGCTCGGGAGCATCAGAATATCAACAAGCAACCAAAACCAGATTTTTTCAAGAATCAGTAAATTTACCAGAAACGGGAGGTCTACAGTGAATTCCGACAACACCACAACGTTCTCCTCAAAAAACCACTCAAGATAGCCTCAAGAATCACTGAAATCGGACCTAAAATGACTAAGAAAACAAGTCTCAAAAATTCCAAACCAAGCTCACAAAAAAGGTTGCAGCAGCAGGTATTTTACAAAATTTACCTCAAATGGGGACCCCAAATCAGTTTCTGAGTTCCTTGCGAAAAACCCCACAAGATGAACCTTTGAATCAGTGAATTTGGACTTGAAATGAGAGAGTTATGCCCTTTTAAAGATTTAGAACAGTTGCTGATTTTCTGCATAATTTTCCAGATTTTCAGCAACTAAAAAACTCCGACGGGGCACTCCGAACCCATTCGGAACCCCGTGCACGCAAATGAGATATGCAACCATACCAAATTCGATTTTCTGGACTCAATGGCATAGTCAAAATTTCCATACGAGGTCAGCTTGACAAAAAGTGGGTCCCACACCCAAATGCCATTTTAAGTCAAAAACCACAAAAAGGCTCGGAAAAATATCGAAAACCTTGGAACACAAAAGAAGGGTCAATCTAGACCAAAATTGACATTCCTAAGTTGACCGTGCTGACGGAATTCTCATGCGAGCGCGTTTACTCAGAATTTTGACTAAAGTCAAACTTAGGCTTAAACTTAAAGTTAAAACGCCTAATCGCACCGACTGACACTGAAAAGCTCGGGAGTCATGCCGACCATGCTACTAGCCTAAAATGACCCCTCCGGAGCTGATGGAATCATCAGAATTGGATTCCGATGTCATCTTCTTGAACTTTTGATCGAAACTGATCGTTCAAGGTTCATAAGCTCCAAAAATACTAAAACCTGCACATTAACCAAACGAACGACCAGGTGACCGAACAGTCAGTCCCAACAAGTCATAAATGACTTGGGGTCGCTAAAGGAATTCTCTAACGACACACAGAAGGCAAGACACCGAAATGACTAGGAGGGTCATTACATAAATCCCTAAGATCTTAGTGTTAGTAGTTGGTGTAGCCTTCTCGCGAACACAATGAGGGGAAGGGGTAGGGGAAGAGGGATGGGGAGATTGGGGAGGGGGAGGAGGGGGAGGAGGAGGAGGGGGGACATTCTTAACTTGAGAGTTGGTCATTGGAAGAGAGCAAAAAAAAAATAATAATAAGGAAAGCAAATGAAAGAGAGAAATGGGGATTTGGTGAAATAAAAGACTTAGAGAAGGATTATATACATAGTGTAAAAGGTAGAGAAAAACTTAACATTTGAATTTTTTCACTTCCCACCAATAGTGTTGGTTCAAAAAGGGCTTGTATGGAATGACCACACAAATTAAATTATTGTTCTAACTAAAGAGTAAACAATTCCACTATAACTTCTCATAAATGATTTTTTACATTCAATCAATAGAACTGAAAATGCCGCTTAAAACATATCCTGTACCATTAAAATTCAATTCAAGAAGCTGATCACAGAAGAATATAATGACAAAAACTGAAAACAAAATATTATTTGGAGTTTGTATTCCCTTAGCTTTGAACACAATTGATTTACAGGATATTTAACAGTTTCATCACCTTCTATAGCTACCCTTACAAATTGCCTCAAAAAAGTAGTAGAAATGAAATACATCACCCCTTGAAGTTGAATCATTAGAGACTTCAAGCAACATGACGATTATCATGTCCCGCCTCCGCATCCACACAATAATGAAAAACGTTTTAGAGAATTTTTTTTCTGTGAATTTCAATTTTATTATTAAAGCTTTTGAGAAAAAAAGGTCCCAACCTCATGTTTAGACTTTGAGATTGGTGAATGTTCTTAGTAATTTCCAATGTTGATGGCAGCAACGCTAGCATTTTCGAGAGTTGCCTCTTTTAAGATAGGTTTTAGCCAACTGGACTCTCATAACATTCTCTTGCTCTTGAACAAGCATGTTACCATACCCAAAGAGCTTCGCAAGGGTAATTTTTACTGGTCAAAAGTTGGGGGTCCCTCTCTAGAGTTCCAAAGTGTTTCCTCAATGGCTTCAATTCTAGTTCCTAAAACCCATTTCCTCACTTCATCATCATATATTCGTGCTCTCAGAGCACCGAAGAAATATGTTACCACAACAAACGGATACACATCGGTAATCAACAAAAGAAATTTCATTTTAAATTCTCGAGTGTTTGTACTAATATATTGTCCATGGAAGGAATATACAATCTTTACGACAGCTTCCTTAGGCACGTTGTCACTTCTGAAAATACCCTTTCTAGCACCAGCCCAATATTTTATATTTTCATGTGGTAAATATTTTGCGTAGTCGGTTTTTCCATGTGTTGTATGCTTTGCATAGTCGTTTTTTGCCGAAGGATATCAACAAAGAAATAAGAACAAAGTGACAAAATAGCAAATAAAAAAAATATAAAACTAAAATTGCATAAACTTAGTGATGATGGTATGATTGATGTGAGACTAGAAAGCATATATATGAAACTTTAGGGAAGGGCTAATACAGATCTTCAAAAATTCTGTGCACAGATGGTACAAACCAAGTAATAGTGTCTTGTGCCTGAATGCAAATTTTACTACATAGGCTCTCTAAATTTCTTAAACTTCTTAGCTAGATCGACTCAAACTTGGTACATCAATTTTCTTGTACCATTTAACCGCACTGTATGATAATTACACAATGTAGCATAACAAACTAATTTCTACAGTCTACTTACCCCTTTGAGTCCAGCCTCGTCATAATCATTTCTCTTGATCCTTCTACCCTGCTCTCTCTCTACCCTGTTTACTAAAGAAAGGGAATTAAGAGTTAAGATAATGAAAGTCAAATCCAAAAAGAGATAATCGGATGAGTCATTCAAAGAGTCAACCATCATACCAATATACCCTGCCTTAACAAAACGAAGGAAAAAAAAATAACATCATGATTAAGTTAAGCATGGAAAATGGATTCTTTTAATGGAATTCCCCCCTTAGGTTCTTAGTGGAAGATTAATAACAATTTTAATAGACATAAGATTCACCTGGAAAAAATACAAACGCATAATTGTTTCCCGATTGATATAGCCGCCTCAACATTTTCAGCATTATATAAGGATCACCCAAAAAGAAAATCAAGAACCTATCTTAGTATCACTTATTGAAACTTTATAAAGAGGTTAAATACCGAATATGTTAAATATTGGAGAGCTCACAAAATAAATAGCACATTAGTTGCCGGTAAAACAAAAGAACGACCACCCTGATTTCTTCCCAAGAAAATATCAAAATGTATGCATGTAATGTATCAATAAATCACTTGAAGCCTACAATTCATATCAGTTTTTAAAAGAATTTCGATTATACAAATTTTTGTTATGTCTAATATAATAAGCATGGAAAAAAATATTCTAAAAAAGGATATATATGGTGGTACATGCGTGCACATAGAGAAATTTATAACGAAGAGTGAATAGTGGATATGATAGATCGAGTAATTTAAAAGGTACTTGGACAACTCAAAAATGACATAGAAATATGACCATAACACAGTCTTCCAAAAAGAAAAAAACTTACTTGCTACACAATGATATAGTAAACAAGAAAATCAAAAGCTACAAATGTACAGTTGATTAATAAGTTAGTGTTGATTTTTGAATGTGTTAGATGATGAATAGTATTAGATTCAGAAATTGATCTGCAAATAGGGTTGGTGTATTATCTATGTTTTCAACACTAACATGAAGGAGCAGAAATAACCTGAGAGACAGTGGCGTATTCAAGTACAAATACCATATCTAAAGTGATAGTCCTAAATGGATCCACTACTTGAAGAAGCTAGATAAAGCTCTTCCCAATTGGCAACGTTGGTGTTTGGCATCTCTCTGATTTTTCTACAATTATTGATTATAGTGTTTGTCCATCTCTTGCTGACTTATATATAAGGGTAAATATTAGTGTGAGTTGAATCTAAATATTCCTTCAGCATCTGAAAATGAATGACATAATATATATTTTGAATAACTTGAAAATAGTGAATCGACATATTTGAAGAACTTTATCAACACATTGAAACAATACTTTTAAAAAATTTAGAAGTTAGTGAATGAATTTTAATTTAAAGTAAAATGAAGCCTAAGAGGGAAAGATGATGTTTCATATTCACCAGAGCAACTATGAACCCCAAACACAAAAGTCCACTGCAATAAAGTTCAGATTTGTATAAAGCTTGTAAATGAGTGTGATATTGTCTGCCATGATCGTAAGGTTTTTCTTGAAAGATCTCACACTATTAAGAGATTCTACATCTTATATGTAATTTCCAATCTTTTCTTCAGAGGTATATTAGCTCTATGGATTAAGTCCTATAATGTGTCAACACAACCATAATGAACACAAAAAGATACTTATTTTGTGGCTCTTAGTAAATATAACTAATTCACAACCGCCCTCTATATCTTAATCCCTAGATGACTACACTTTGTAGATTAATACCAATGCAATCATTATTTAAGTACATGAAGTGATGTCCAGTCTAGAGTAAATATGAATAAATATAGAAAAGAGATGTTCACCGAGGCATGATCCTCAAGTGTATATCATTCTGGAACACTAAGAATGCAGTTATTTCATTGTTCCTGGCTCATATCTCCTTCTCTCGCTCTCCTTGTCTATGTTTTTTAAAATACATGAAATATACAACGTTTCTCTTTTTCTAAAGTTGCAGTGATTGACGTCCAAAGGATTTTAAGCATATCATATCCTACAACAAAGAATAAGAGACAGGTTTTGAGTCTCACATTACCCTGTTTTGCTCCATTTTACAATGATTCATCACTCCACATCAGATTTGTTGTTCTTATGATAATAATCACCCCACACTAGAAAAATCATGTAAATATCAAATGTGTAAGTGAGGAATTGCTAAAGTAAATAACACAAAAAAAAGTTTGAGAAAGTGGTCGTGGATATTTAATAACAGTGAAAACACTAGTAATATCTTCGAAGTTCAAACTCTAAAAAATAAGTATTTTGCACTACAAAAAAGATAAAAGGAATATATAAAGATTTACAGGTTCAAGCATATACTTCCAACCATATTAATGCTTATACTCAGTAGCAGAAGCCAAAAAAATTCATTATTGACCCAGAATCTTCGTAATTAACAGGAGAGTATGTTGTACAAAATATATAGGGAAATGAAATGAAAAAGTGTTTTAGTTCATTCAAACATACTATCGAACCCCAATTTTAAAATTAAGTTAACCAAGCAATAAAAATTAAAAGACTGAACACATAATTTGTAATACATCTCATAAGATGTAACGACCCGTTCCCGTCATTATAGAAAAGCCAGCAGGGGAAAATTTGGGGCCGAAAAACTTTTTCGTAGTATTTGGATTTTTCCCAAGCTTGTCCAGATTTTGACGGAATCATAGTCTTTGAGGTATAGAGAAATCTGGTAACAATCGGGTGGATCTCTTATGGTTTTGATTACATGAGTAGTTAGATAACTAGTTAAGGAATCCGTATGACTTTATGGAATTGAATACGGGTGAGTAGACTCCCAAAATTGATCTTAGCGTAAAAGGTGTTTTCTGATCGTCATGGGTTAGAGGTGTGTTGTGAAATGGGATTTTAGAATTCTTTTAAGTAGCTCTCTAGTTTCGTTTGGACCGCTTTGGCAGGATAGTTGCCACTCTAGCATGCCCGCTGCAGCGGGATGATGGTCGCTTTGGCAGGTACAACGAGACTCAAAATCGTAGATGAAAGGCGAATAGCTCACTGTTACGCGGATGCCGTTGGGGCAGGGGTTCTGGTCTCTTTGGCGGGGTAGCTACAATGGGGTGAGGGCCGCTGCAGCGTGACCGACGTAACTTAAAGTCGTAAATAAACCCCTAAACGACCTTATTTGGCACTTTTTGACTTTTAGAGCTAAGGAACGAACCCCAGGCGACTCTTACTCGTTTTTCACCATTCTTGAGGCTAAAGGTAAGCTTTTCACTCCCTGAATCCATTTTTAAATCTGTAGAACACAATAGAATGGTTGAATATTGATGGGGCAGGGTTTTGTTATAGATTCTATGGTGGTAACAACCCTAAATTGGATAATTGGGATCATGGGTTTGATCTAGGGTTCATAGATTGTTAGTAATCCGGGTAATTAATGATTCTTTATTGATTCCCTTAGTATATTGATTGTGTGTAGACCAAGAACATGTGGAACGAATCTAGAAAGGGAAGGATCAAGTTTCTTAGGGTTTCAAGCTTGTTTCGAGGTAGGTGATGGTTGTGATTCTATGATTGTGTGATGTATGCTTGTTCTTGCTTCATTATGATACTTGTATGTATATAAATGTTGCAATGTTGATCACACTTGTAGTAACTGAGATAATGAATGATTATTGTCATGAAATCATGACTTAAATGTATGATCTTGATGATATACTTGTGATTGTGATTGTGGTGTGTGAATGGGATCGGTTGCCACATTTCGGCATAACTAACTTGGATCAGATTGCCACATTCCGACATAAATATAGGATCGGTTGCCACGTTTCGACATGCTAACTGTTTGAGTTTGGGTTCCATGAGAGGACCCATGATGTGATAAAAAATGTGAAACTGATCATTGTTCATAATTGTTGATAATGTTGTATAAGCTGATACTGCACTTGCTCTTATTTTTGTTGAGTACAGGGAATCTTCAAGCGACTATTGATAGACCTCGCTTATGAGATCAGTGATCATCACTTAGAATACAAGGGTGAGCCAATTCTTCCAGGCTGCAATGGGATTCTCTTTTGTCTATGTCTACCATTTTCGGACTTAGACATTTGTTCTAGTTAGTTGATTAGTTCATTAGTTGGGGGTTATATCCTTCTTGTTTAGACTTGGATCATTTGTTAGATGTTTTGGTACATTGACTTTCAGGTTCTAGTTTATTCTTCCACATTGTTAGTTTATTATTGTTAGAATTTTGTTAGAGTTTATGGGAACTCTATTTTAATTTCCTTAGTGTTGATTTAAGTGCCTTAGTTTTTAGATTATTTGCTTGGTTTGGGTTGTAGTAGTGGTTCTCCCACCGGAGTGTTAGTGTGGGTGCCAATCACGATGGTCTGGGTTGTGACATAAGATTGCACCTTAGTATCTCAATTCAAACATGAATATTGAATAAGCATATCAGAAAAATTATAGAAAACTACCTAGAAGAACAAATGGCTATTACAGACAATGAAAGTGCAATAACTAAAGAAAGATTGCCTTAAAACCTCAAAAAAAAAAAAAAAACATAAATAGCTCACAATTTGAATGATAAATTTCTTAATATCAGATAAAGAATGAGAACCATCAAAAAGAAAAATTGTATAATTTTAGAGAGAGAAATTATGTAAAATATTAATAAACCTAGAAATCAATGAAAGAAAACAATGCTATGCAAATGAAGGGAAAAAATTAGTGAGCATTTACACGTATTTGATGAGAAAGAAGTACAATACACAATAAAAAAAGATGTTCAATGACCGATCAAACTGGTCTAGGTTTATATTACAACTCACAGTATTTTTGGTACAATTATTAATTGATTAACCCTTATTTAGAAGAGGGAGTTGGAAAGGACGAACACAACTCCAAAAAGTTGTTCCAAATGTAATTCAAGTTGTACTATGTTAGGGCCCACTTTATTAAACAAGTACTGTACTAGCTTTGATAATACATAAAGTATTAATTATAACCTGGAGTGTAATTTCTTTTAATTGCCCAAGTGTCTTTGTTAATAATATTTATAGTTCCCGTGATATTGAAAGTTTATTTGATAGCGTTTTCTTCTAGCCAACATTGAACTCTTCATCTCTGCTCACCTTTTCAATTTTCACTTTGTTATTATTTCTCTCAATCATAGTATTGAAGTTGTTGCATTGAAGTTCCAATTTCCCTGCTTCTCAGGTATTCAGTTCTTAATCATTGTTACATAATGTCTTTTTATATCCTCCGATAGTTTCCTCAATTCTTTGAAAATGTTTCATCGTAGAAGCTTTTTAATGTTTTAGTGGAAGAAAGTGATAAGCTAGGTCATCGAAATGATGACGAAGTTGATGAAGGTTGCCAAGAATTGGGAACACATGCAACTTTCCCCCCAAAAGTTCTAATGCCTAAATTCATTGTAAAAACATTGTTTCTTCCTATTTAAAAGTATTTCAAGAAAATTAGTCATTATTCCTGTGATTTATCTCTATACGGATTTAATTGAACGTTATAAGCTGATTCCTCTTTCTTTGTTATTTCAGCATGTGTCGCATAATTTCAAGAGATGTTCTTTTTTTCTTTCTTTATATTCTATAATTGTCAGTTCTATTGTCATTTTGCTAAAGCATTGAATTTTAAGTTATAAGTTTGTAGCTAAGGTTTACATTAGTATTGTCATAACTTTTGCGGCTATGTTGAGATTGATGTCGGTAATTCATGGTTTTAGATGATAACCGCGGCAATGATTCTTCTTAGTATAGAAATTTGATAAATTTCAGTTGAATTTTGGTCTGATAGATTTGACCTGTAGAGACAGTAAATTTCATATACTAATCTCTTCATTTTTGTTAGAAATTATTTCAGTTTTTCCTGTCAGAAATTATTTCAGTGATTTACCAAATCATTTGACTTTTGGTTAATATACTTTGTATTAGAAGTGAGACTTTTGAAGGACCAACACATATTCCACTGATTGTACTGCATGCTTTATAGATAATAGTTTTCAATTTTGCATCAGTTTTAGGCCTGTAAAGTGTTGTAAATGTTAATGTCTATATTGATGAGACTAAATTATTTCTCCATGCAAGTTAACTATTATCACTATAGGTGTAAGTACCTCTTCATCTTCCAAAATTAGACTATGGAATCTGAGTTTTTTCTCTGGGCTTACTCTGAGCTGGCTCTATACTCTGGAAAATAAGGCTTTTGCCTTAGGCCCCCAAATTTTTATCAAGAATAAATTATGAGTTAAAATTTCTATACAAAAATTGATTATTTATGATAAAAAGTATAATTTTATCCACTTTAACATCTTTTGTACTTTGTTAAAAATAAGAAATAATAGTGAAAAGTGTTGAACAAAGTGAGTTACAAATTCTTTTTTTTTCTTTTTAAATTTTAGTTTCAAGCATTACTAAAAGCATATTAAAATGGGATATATCAAGTCGTCCAGTTCTTGGGTCAAATTCTATGGTGCTAACTCTTATCTTTATTTAATATTTGTCAACTTATTATTTATAGAATTATGTTAACAATTCATATAATAATTGCCTCACTGAAAGGATGTTTTTCAATGTTGAGTTAATAAACTCTTACCTAAAACTAATAACTGAAAAAACAATATTAAAATACTAATAATCTTTATCTAAATAGTGTTAGAAAAATAAATTTTGAATAAATACATATATGAAGTTTGTTTATATTTTAGGCCTCGAATTGAAATTTTTCTTTAGACCCCCAATCACGTTGAGCCGCCCCTGGGCTTACTCTTGCTCTACTCATTTCCACAATTTGGACTTAACATGTCCAATCCGGTGTTTTGGTTGTTATTCGATCGATGTTCAATCTTAGCGCCATATGCTTGTTAGGAAATGGCTTTATCAACAATAGAGCCAAGAAGTATTGTACAAATCATTCATATAACATTGCTTCTCGGAAAGGTTCACCAAATAAAATACTTATTTGGTAAAATTTTAGAAAAATATAGAAACATGCAAGTTGAAAATTTTCCTAGAAATCATTAAATCCATAAAAAAATAGACTTAAAATTTTCAATAGAAATGGGACTTCTTGGACGAAAACTGCATTAAAGAATTGGACCAAAAGCTATTTAGATTGTACTATGATGCATTTAATATTTTATTGTTTGTGGCCCAATTTCATTGGCTATAAAATTGCATGCATTTTTCGAGAGACATCTCTATTATGAAATGTCAGACGTGTCTTTATTTTCTTGTTGATTATACTTGCTACAAAACATAGACCTTGGCTTTCTCTTTCCACTTTCCATTTCCCACAACTCTCTTCATCTTCCATCTTTTGAAAGTGTTAGCTCTCTTCATCTTCCATCTTCTGAAAGTGTTGCTCTAGTTTAAGGTATTTCTTATCCCTTTGTTCTTCTTCTCTCTTCAATTTTCTTTGTGCTCAAATGATAAACTGAGAATGACAGTTGGATTTTTGTTTCTAATTTAAGGGAAAAATCAAAATGGGTCATTTCTAATATGGGGTAATACATGGCTGAATATTTGACTTTTCCATTCAAATTTCTTTCTACCAAAATGGGTAAATCAAAATGAAAGTTCATATCTTCAATATTTTTCCCAATTTTTGGTCGTCACAAAGGGAATAATCGAAATGGTATTTCTATTCATACAATAGACAAATTCAATTTCTTTGTTCATATTGAATTTGTAATTATGCTTATGTCATTTGGTTGATGTACATTATTTGAACTGTGAGTGTATCTTAGGATAGTTTTGAGCATTGATGACTTCTCTGAATTTAACCACTCTATTTGAGAACCCATTTCTTGGGTGGGAAGTCTCAAATTGGAAATAATGATGTGAGTTTGAAGATCTTGATGTTAGCATTTGTGATATATCCTTCCTACATTGTTGCTGCACATGTTTTGTCACCCTTTGCAATAAATTTTGAGTGGTCTGTTGTAGCTTGAGGTTAATTGTCATAAAAACTTTCACATCTTTTTTGGTTCAAAACAATGTTTTAATCTTGCACCAACGTGTGACTTTTAGTCTTTTCCATAAACGTTCTAACATGGACAAGTTATTGATATCAAAATCTAATTAACGAAATGAGGTATTTATACAAAAACTACTATTTTAATCTGATGATTTTTAGTCGTAGTGACCTATTTGATAATTCTCATAGTTGTCAATAACAACAACATACCCAGAAAAATTCCACAAATAGAGTATGGAGAGGATAAAGTGTAAGAAGACCTTATCTCTACCTCATGAAAGTAGAGAAGTTGTTTCCGAAATTTTCATAGTTGTCCAATTGTCTTATTATGAAGGTATGATTGTATAAGAAGCCTCTTGTAGAAGTAATTGAAGGAGTTGTAGCAGGAGAAATTAGAGTTCCATCAAAATAGTATTCTGGCACGACAACGGATGAGGTGACCCACTTTTATTTCGAGTTCTTATTGTTTTAACTCCTTTGCGTTTAAAGACGTTTGATATATGTGACAATTAATACTTTTGGATCCTTGTTCACTTTTATAACTATACCTCAACTTAGCTAATGTGGGAAAAAACAATCAAGTTTTAGAGACAGAACAAGAAGTAGGCAAAACTATGGGAAAGGTTGATTTCAGATTCTCTTGATTTTCAAGTCCTTCAGGTACAATCTCACATACTATTTTCAGGTTCTTCAAATTTTGGCCCCTTTTTGTTCAAAAGGAACCATAGTGTTCTGTTTAGTGTACTGATAATGGTTAGTGAAGATTATGGTGTTGTATATTGTATTTAGTGCATATTGGATTTGATCACTTCTATTAAGTCTTGGCAAAAAATAGGTAAGTAAACATTTATGTAGTTGTGCTAAGGTGAGGAATTGCAATCAACTGCTTCCTGAGATTCAATTAGGAGAGAGATATACGGTGCATAAATAAAATAAAAAGAAAAGGGGCAAGTGCGACATTTTATTGTTGTTAGCATTGGTAGACAAATACACGTGAATATGAGAAGAAAATGTCAAATATGTGAGGATTATGAGATAAAATCACATTCTTATGTTTCTTAAAGCTAAAAGCAAACAACACTTGCTGATTTACAGGTTTCAAGACGAAGCAAACTCAAAGCCCTGTTCCTATTCTTACTGTTGACAAATGTCTATAATAGTATGTAACATCATAACCATGAAGAATAAGAGAAATGCAGTATATTGTTTATTTATGCTATTCTTACGTCTAGATTGGAAAAAAATTATGCTACTTCTATCTCACTATACTTCTCATTTCAAGGTACACTAACAATATAAGTTAGAAGGATATGATCTACGTGGAAATAACAGACAACTGCTTGAGTTCAATTATCAATTTAGCTATGTCTAAGATCTGAGGATTAGATAAGCAATTTTGTTAGTCATTACTGGTGTTATCTTATTTTTCATGTATGGAAAGCCTAATTGTCTTAAGAATAACACCAGTATCTATAGTTATGTTGTTATAGGTTCAGACAAACATTTCTCTCCTTAATTGAGGGTTGGAGTAAGTACTTTGGCTAAGTGTTACAACTTAAATCTGATTTGTCATTTTTAGCCCCGAAGACTGTAGTAAAATTCACCTTTAAAAAGCATAGTAGATAATGATGTGATCTTTCATTGACTATCTATATTTACTCTATTTTGGCATCTATCATTGATCAACCTTTGCACTTAATCGACTTTTCCTTGCGTCAATCATATCAACTTATGCAATTTTAGCTTAATTTATTTTTTTGATGTGCTATTTTTGAACCGTTTTTTATTGTTTGCTGCTATCCTTCGTCATCAAATGATTATGCACAACATCCACAACTTGAAACTATAAAATATTGGGCCCATGCAAGCAATGTAGCAAACTCGATGGAGTTGGAAAGAGGATTCCAAGACCTTTCATTTGATATCTTATGGGCCACCTAGCTCATCCTGTATTGAAAATTATGGTCGTATGAAGTTGGCTCAAAACTCACAACTTAAGTATAACTTGCAATATTTTAGATTTTGCTATTTCTGTCACGCCCTGAGCCTACACCCTGGACGTGGCATGCACTTAAGAATCATTGCTGGCCCAAAGAGAAACTTTGGCCTGGCTTACTTACTCAGCGGAAGACTTTAAGAATTAAGAAAAGGATTCATATGCTAAATAACTCAACTATCTCAAACTGAACTCATAATTTTTAGAAATAAACATTTAACTTAGCAAATAACAAAGTAAAGACAAATGAACAAATTGACTATCTATCTATGAAGCCTCTAATAAGTGAGATGGATGTCGGGACAAGATCCCCAACATCCTAATGAACTAAAATGATAAAGTAATGAAAAAAGGGTTCCTTCGAAAAGAAAGGAGGCTCACCAACAACTCTGAAGCTCAACTGGATCAACAATGCGCTGATGTCGATCCGTTACCCGTGGTTCGCATCATAAGACAATGCAGCCAATCGCATCGCATATCAATGTACAAATATGCGAGTTGGAATGCTAAACACAACTTAAGCTTGAAAAGAATATGAAAGGAACTGAAGAACTTACCTGGTTCAACACAACTCAACATAACTAAACTTATTTCAATATAAAGCAGTTTAAAAACAAGTGCAATATAAGGAAAATCTGTTTAAAACATGTTAACTCTGTGTATTTAGAAATACAATAATAACTCTATATATATGCAAAGATACAATATGAACTCTGTTTGTATATAAAAATACAAAATACTACTGTGGGAGTTTCTCTAACCGACAACCACCACTTAAGAACTATAGTGATGTACAACGTTTTACCTCACGCTGCTAAGGACCGTTCTATACCTTGCCGGGGGTATAGAACCTAACTCACTGAGTGGATCCACTAGTCTATGCTAAAAAGCACTAAAGGAATCATCTAAAAAGTATGACCCTTTTCTACCTATGGTGGTTACATGGTTTATGGGGGCTGTGAGTTGTCTGAACTCTCCCCATATCGGTGCTCAATACTACTCCCAAAAATATAATATTAGCTCTTATGTTTAAAAACATACTCCTTCTGTGATTTGAGATTAGTGTTAAAAAACTTAGCTCAAAGGCTATCTTGGAAATCAAAGTTTCCCCTCTTGCTTCATTTAGAAAGCGATTACTCTTTTCTGAAAACTACCCCGGAGGCTCTTTGGAAATCGAGGTTTCCTTTCTTATTTAAATGTGAAAACATTTTAAACCCTTTGGGAATACACAGTCCCCATATATACTTTTGAAGAAATGAACTTCAAGCTTTACTTTTTACTCTTTACTCAACTTGAACTTTAAGTCTTAAAACAAAGTTAAAAGCATTTGCGAAAGACTTCTTGGAAAGACTCTAAGAACTTCCTAGACTTGGCTCTTAAATTTCCTTGAATTTGAATTTATGGATTCAAGGTTATGATTCATGTTTCTAGATGATTTCTAGATGTTTATAAGTCATTTAGAGTATTTAGAATCAATAGGACGTGTTAATACACTTTAGAAAGCTTTAAACGGACTGAATAACAAAAATTGGGTGAAAAGCGACGATCCAGGCGCATCTGGGGCGCACCGCACTAGGACCCAAATTTCTGGGGCTCACTTTGGGGGCACTGCAGGTGCACTGTCCCAACCTCTTGGTGCTATGAGGGCGCAATGCGCTTGGCCCTCCCCAGGTGCATTTGACGACTTTTTCAACTCGTTTTCTAATCCTAAATTATTTTAAATCGATTCCTTTTCTCAATACTTTCTTAGATTCAGATACCCAACACATGTACACTAGAATCTAACTCTAAAAAACTCTTAACATCGCTAAAACGTCTCACGAAAACCCATCAATCACATGTAAGTTCAATAATGAAAACAATTCAAGAAAACAACTCAAGAACATCAAATTCTAACTCTTTTAGGACGAAAATAGCTGAATTAAACATGATTGGCACATGGGTGGATGGACCCAATGCTATGTTATCTCACATACCTTTTAGGGATCACCCCCGACTAAATCCACAAGCTAATCTCGACGAATCTTGAACGTTCTTCTCCTTTCTCCAAGCCCTAGCGTGAAATTCACTTTTATAAAAATGACTAAAATCTGACTTTACCCCAATTTAACTCGTAAAAACAAATTAATTAAGTTGGGTAAGGAAAAGACCAAACTACCCTTCCAAAATCTGGATTGGACTTTCCTTATTCGAGCAACCCAACTTCCGAAGGGCATAACTTACTCATATGAACTCGGAATCATGCAAACTTGGTGGTGTTGGAAAGATCATTCCAAAAGCTATCCAAACATATCTGGAAGTACACCTAAGTCATCCTGACCTAGGAGTTATGGCAATTTGAAGTTGACAAAAACTCAACTTTTCTTAACCTAAACAAATTTCCAGATTTCCATTCTTTCCAAAAATGACTATTTCCAATTATAAGCTTCTTCCTAGTTACTTCAAATTGCGAGATGTTACAATATATCCCCCTTGGTAACATTCATCATTGAATGAGATTACTCCACTAGGCTAAGGGTGGTAACATCAAGTTCAAACACCCAACAAGCAAATGCAAACAAACAACATGCTCACTCAAAATTTAAAGAGTACTAAGAAGAAAATTAGTACCTTGGTCTGCACTTTCTCCAGATTCGAAGAGATGTGGATATCTCTTCGTCATATCCTCCTAAGCTTCCCAAGTATCTTCCTCAACAAATTGGTTCCTCCAAAGGACTTTAACTGATGCTACCTCTTTTGTTCTGAACTTGCGAACTTGGCGATCTAGAATCTGAACAGGAATCTCCTCATAAGATAAGCTATCTTTGATCCCAGTATTTTCAGTTGGAATGATCAATGAAGGATCGCCCATGCACTTCTTCAATATGGAGACGTGAAATACCAGATGAACTGCTGCTAACTCTTGTGGTAACTCTAACTCATAAGCTACTTTGCCAACCCTCTTGGATATTCTGTAAGGGCCAATATACCAGGGACTAAGCTTTCCCTTCTTACCAAATCTCATAACACCCTTCATGGGTGAAACTTTCAAGTAGATCCAATCATCCACTGCGAACTCTAACTCCCATCTCCTAACATCGGTGTAGGATTTCTGACGACTCTGTGCCGTTTTCAACCTCTCTAGAATCACTTTCACCTTCTCCATAGCTTGATGAACCAAATCTGGTACTATCAACCCTGCTTCACCGATTTCAAACCATCCAATAGGAGATCTGCATCTTCTCCCATAAAGAGCTTCATAAGGAGCCATTTGGATGCTCGAGTGGTAACTATTGTTGTAAGCAAACTCGATAAAAGGTAGGTGATCATCCCAATTACCTTTGAAATCAATCACATAGGCCCTCAATATATCTTCTAAGGTCTGAATAGTGCGCTCTGCTTGACCATCTGTCTAGGGATAAAAGGCAGTACTTAAGTTCATCTTTGAACCCAAGCCTTTTTGGAATGACTTCCAAAACTGTGCAGTAAATTGTGCACCTCTATCTGAAATAATGGAGATCGGAACCCCATGAAGTCTTACCACATCTTGAAGATACAACTTAGCATAACCTTCTGCTGAGTGTGTAGTCTTTATCAGCAAAAAGTGTGTTGATTTTGTCATTCTGTCGACAATCACCCAAATAGAATCATGCTGCTTACAAGACATTGGTAAACCTGTGATGAAGTCTATATTAATCATCTCCTACTTCCATTCTGGAAGTTCTATATTCTAAGCCAAACCACCGGATTTTTGATGCTCTACTTTAACTTGTTGGCAATTTGGACACTTAGCAACAAATTCTGCAATGCCCTTCTTCATACTATTCCACCAATACACCTCTCCCAAGTCACGATACATCTTTGTGGAATCCGGATGAATGGAATATCTGGAGCTATGAGCTTCCTCCATGATCCTCTCTTGGAGTCCATCCACCATTGGTACACACAATCTACCTTGATATCTCAATACACCATCTCCCCCTTGTTCAAAAGCTAATACTTTTTGCTTATGAACATTTACCTTCAATTCAAGCAAAATGGGATCTTGGTCTTTCTTTTCTTTCACTTCTAACACTAATAATGATTCAGCCCCATTCATTACTACTATCCTCCTTCTATGGAATCCATTAGTCGGACTCCTAATCGTGCACGTCTATGCACATCTTTCGCTAACTCTCTCTTTTCTTCCTCAACATGGGTGGTACTATCCATAGACAACCTGCTTAAAGCATCACCAACAACATTAGCCTTACCTGGGTGATAAAGAATACTCATGTCATAATCCTTGAGTAATTCTAACCACCTCCTTTGTCTGAGATTAAGCTCTTTTTGAGTGAACACATATTGAAGGCTCTTGTGATTAGTGAATACATCAACATGAACACCATACAAATAGTGATTCCATATCTTTAAAGCAAATATTACGACAGCCAACTCTAAGTCATGGGTTGGATAGTTCTTCTCATGAACTTTCAACTGTATGAGGCATGAGCTATAACTTTGCCATTCTGCATTAACACACAACCCAAACCAACTCTAGATGCATCATAATACACCACAAAACCTTGAGTACCTTCTGGTAAGGTCAAAACTAGGGCAGTAGTCAACCTCTTTTTCAATTCCTAAAAGCTTTTCTCACAAGCTTCAGACCATTGAAATTTAACTGTCTTCTGAGTCGACTTGGTTAAAGAAGATGAAATGGATGAGAACCCCTCTACAAACCTTCTATAATAGCCAGCCAAACCAAAGAAACTCCTAATATCAGTTGGAGATGTAGGTCTAGGCCAATTCTGCACTGCCTCAATCTTTTGGGTATTAACTCTAATTCCATCACCGAAAACTATGTGGCCTAAGAATGCCACAGACTCAAGCCAAAACTCATATTTAGAGAACTTAGCATATAACTCCTTATCTTTCAAAAGTCTGAAGACCTATTCTGAGATGGCTAGCATGATCTTCTTCATTCCTTGAATAGATTGGTATGTCATCAATGAAGACGATAACAAACATATCTAAATAAGGCTTGAAAACTCTATTCATAAGGTCCATGAATGCTGCAGGTGCATTAGTTAAACGGAATGAAATGACAGAAACTCATAATGACCATAACGGGCCCTGAATGCTATCTTGGGAATATCACATTCCCTTACCCTCAACTGATGGTAACATGATCTGAGGTCTATCTTCGAAAAACAAGAAGCACCCTGAAGCTGATCGAAAAGATCATCAATTCTCGGAGGAGGATGCTTGTTCTTGATGGTAACCTTATTTAATTGACGGTAATCTATACCCATCCTAAGGGAACCATATCTCTTTCTTACAACTAAGACCGGAGTGCCCCAAGGTGAGACACTTGATTGAATAAAACCTTTCTCTAAAAGATCTTTCAACTACTCTACTAGAGCCATTCTATATGGCGAAATAGAGATAGGACGAGTATTTGGAAGAATATCTATATCGAAGTCTATTTCTCTCAGGAGGAACTCTGGGTAGATTATTAGGAAAGACTTCTAAAAACTCTTTGACTCCTGAAACTGACTGAATAGGAGGTACCTCAACACTTGAGTTATTAACTCGGACTAAGTGATAGACACACCCCTTGGAAACTAACTTTCTTGCCTTAAGGTATGAAATGAAATGACCCTTAGGCACTGCTGAACTGCTTTTCCACTCTAAGACTGGCTCATTTGGAAACTAAAACTTGACAACTCGAGTTCTACAATCAACTAAGGAATAATAGGTATGAAGTCAGTCCATACCATGAATGACATCAAAATCTACCATGTCTAACTCAATTAAATCAGCCATGGTACTCTTCTGATTGATGTAAATGGGACAATCACGATAAACTCTTTCTTTGCTAGAATGGACTCACCAACAAGTGTAGAAACACCGAATGGTTCACTAAGTTGCTCAGGAATAACATCAAAATTCATAGCAACATATAGAGTTACGAAGGATAAACTCGCTCCTAGATCTAGCAAAGCATAAACAGTAAAGTCAAAGACTTGGATCCTACCAGTGACAACATCTGACGAATCCTCTTGCTCTTGGCGACTGTTGATAGCAGATAAGCGGTTGTTCCTCCACCAATATCGGAAGTAGCCCCTCTAGGTGCAGCTCTGTCTGGTGGAGCAACTGAAGAAGACTGGGCTCTATTGCTCCCATTACCATTACTCTGTCTACTCTTAGGACACTATATCATAAAATGACCATTCTGGCCACACTTGATGCAACTAGTAGAGCCATCACGACACACCCCTGAGTGGTTCCTACCACACTTAGCACATGCAGGAGTCTTAGTATCCCCTGGTGCCTTACTACTTTTCTAATGCACAGGTCTAGCTCTGAAGTTCAGAGAATTCTAACTATTGTACTCACATTTGTTCATTGGTGCAGGTGTACTAGCAAATGATGAAGCAGGTCCTTTCTGCTTATGTTTGAAAGAAGACCAGTTTGCATTACTCTTTTGCTGCCCAGATTCATTCCTTGATGTCTTAACTCTCTTGTTCTTAAACTCTTCTCTATCCCTTAGCTTGTCCTCCTCAACTTGTTGCACATGGATCATCATTCTTGCTATGTCCATGTCCCCTATTCGCATGGCTACCTTACTTTTCTTACTTGACAGATGAGTCAACCCAACAACGAATAAAATCATCCTACTTCTCATGTCAGCAACCATCTATTTGCTTATCTTAGCTCACGAAGAAAGACACACCTCACGAAAGTACTCTCAAAACAGTCAAACTCACAATCGGTTACGCATAAGCACGAGTTAGAAAGAAACTGTATAGAGATGAACTCTATCGCACGCAATGAGTATGAATGAAGTGAAGGAATTTCCTAAATGTTACAGCCTCCTAATTATAGATATGGCACACTTCACACCGATAACTAGGACTCTACAGACACGGCTTCATAGACTCCCTAGGACTCCTGAACTCTGTGCTCTGATACTAAGTTTGTCACGCCCCGAGCCTACACCCTGGACATGGCCAGCATTCAAGAACCATTGCTGGCCCCAAGCGAACCCTTGGCCTGGCTTACTTACTCAGCGGAAGACTTTAAGCATTAAGAAAAGGATTCATATGCTAAATAACTCAACTGTCTCAAACTGAACTCATAATGTTTTAGAAATAAACATTTAACTTAGCCAAAGTGGCAACTCAATTCTGAACATAAGTCAATAACAAAGTAAAGAAAAATGAACTAACTGACTGTCTATCTATGAAGCCTCTAATAACTGAGATGGATGTCGGGACAAGACCCCCAACATCCTAATGAACTAAAATGATAAAGTAATGAAAAAGGGGATCCTTCGGAAAGCAAGGAGGCTCAACAACAACTCTGAAGCTCAACTAGATCAACGATGCACTGGATGTTGATCCTGCTTACCTGCGTCTGCATCATAAGACGATGCAGGTCAACTGGCATCAGTACATTGAATGTACAAGTATGCGAGTTGGAATGCTAAACACAACTTAAGCTTGAAAAGAATCTGAAAGGAACTGAAGAACTTACGTGATTCAACTCAACTTAACATAACTGAACTCATTTCAATATAAAACAATTTAAAAACAAGTGCAATATAAGGAAAATATGTTTAAAACATGATGCCAACTCTGTGTATTTAGAAATACAATAATAACTTTGTATGTATGCAAAGATACAATATGGACTTTGTTTGTATATAAAAATACAAAATACTGCTGTGGGAGTTTCTCTAACCGACAACCATCACTTACGAGCTATAGTGATGATACATTGTTTTAACTCACGCTGCCAAGGACCTTCCTATACCTTTTCAGGGATATAGAACCTAACTCACTAAGTGGATCCACTAGTCTATGCTAAAAAGCACTAAAGGAATCATCTAAAAAGTATGACCCTTTTCTACCCATGGTGGCTACACGGTTTATGGGGGCTGTGAGTTGTCTGAACTTCCCCCCATATCGGTGCTCAATACTACTCCCAAAAATATAACATTAGCTCTTATGTTTAAAAACATACTCCTTCTGTGATTTGAGATTACTGCTAAAAAACTTAACTCAAAGACTATCTTGGAAATCAAAGTTTCCCCTCTTGCTTCATTTAGAAAGTGATTACTCTTTTCTGAAAACTACCCCGAAGGCTCTTTGGAAATCGAGGTTTCCTTTCTTGTTTAAATGTGAAAACATTTTAAACCCTTTGGGAATACATAGTCCCCATATACTTTTGAAGAAATGAACTTCAAGCTTTACTCTTTACTCTTTGCTCAACTTGGACTTTAAGTCTTAAAACAAAGTTAAAAGCCTTTGCAAAAGACTTCTTGAAATGACTCTAAGAACTTCTTAGACTTGGCTCTTAACTTTCCTGGAATCGAATTTATGGATTCAATGTCATAATTCATCTTTCTGGATGATTCTAGATGTTTAAAAGTCATTTAGAGTAGTTAGAATCAATAGGAAGTGTTAATACACTTCAGAAAGGCTTAAACGGACTAAATGACAAAAACTGGGTGAAAAACGACGATCCGGGCGCATCCGGGGTGCGCCGAGCCAGGCCTCAACTTTTTGGGGCTCACATTGTGCGCACTCCAGGCACGTCATCCCAACCTCCTGGTGCTATGGGGGCGTAACGCGCCTGGCCCTCCCAGGTGCATATGAAAAGTTTTTCTACTAGTTTTCTGATCCTAAATCATTTTAAATTGATTCCTTTTCTCAATACTTTCTTAGATTTAGATACCCAACACATGTACACTAGAATCTGACTCGAAACAAGTCTTAACATCGCTAAAACTTCTCAAGAAAATCCATCAATAACATGTAAGTTCAAGAATGAAAACAATTCAAGAACACAACTCAAGAACATCAAATTCTAACTCTTTTAGGACGAGAATCGCTGAATTAAACATGATTGGCAAGTGGGTAATTGGACCCAATGCTATGTGATCTCACATACCTTGTAGAGATCACCCCCGATGAAATCCACAAGCTAATCTCGACAAATCAGGAACGAATCTTGAACGTTATTCTCCTTTCTCCTCTTTTCTCCTTTCTCCAAGCCCTAGAGTGAAATTCACTTTTCTAAAACTGACTAAAATCTGAATTTACCCCAACTCCTAAAAATGAATTAATTAAGTTTGGTAAGGAAAAGACCAAACTACCCTTCCAAAATTTGGATTGGACTTTTCTTATTCGAACAACCCAAATTCCGAAGGGCATAACTTACTCATATGAACTCAGAATCGCGCAAACTTGGTGGCGTTGGAAAGATCATTCCCAGAGATTTCCAACCATATCTGGAAGTACACCTAACTCATCCCGAGCTAGGAGTTATGGCCGTTTGAAGTTAACCAAAACTCAACTTTTCTTAACTTAAACAAATTTCCAGATTTCCATTCTTTCTAAAAATGACTATTTCCAATTATAAGCTTCTTCCTAGTTACTTAAAATTGCGAGATGTTACAATTTCCAATTTAGTTCTTTCTAATTTTAGCTCTAAGCTCATTTATTCAAACATAAATATCAAAAATACATGTCTACCTGGCCCAACTTTGAAAAGGAAAGTTAGCCCAAATATATCAATACCCTTTTTATTTCTCACCCTATTTTTAAAACTTTCCCTAACATTTTTTTCCAAATCCACCTCTTTCATATTCATCTCTGTGGCGCCTTCATGATTCTCCTTTGTCTCCTTTAGATCATCAGCATTCAACCATGGTGGTGTACCACTACACATCTTCAACAGCTTCAATAGGTACTGCTCCTCCTTATCTTCCTGCTCCTTTATGTTTCTAATCTCTCTTGTATCTTGGTTTAGTATGTTCTAATTTCTGTTATAACACCGTTGCTAGCTGTGGATCCAAGTATGCTGCTCTCGATCATCCTCTCTATGACAATGGACGATGTGCTTTGGATGTATAGTCCTCGACTTTTGCCGATTTCCTCTTTTGTAAGCAGGTAGCTCTTTATTTCTCGCCGATTTTAAGCACTATTATTGGCAAAAATTTTAGGTGTACATAAAAAATCTTTCGAGACTCACCATATCTTGATTAATGTAATTGTGGTCCATATAGGCTGTTTATGTCTTTTATCTTTCTTGTCTTGATTCTCAAACTTGTGATTTATGCTTTGTCCATGTTTAGAATTCTTCTGCAATTAGCTGGTAGTTGTTCAAACTACTTGTATTCCTATACCTCTGACTTACTGTAAGCACTATTAGTAATGACATATGCTAGTTGATTTCCTTCCCTATATACACGTTGAACTTTGAAGCTACTTTGTTTCACAATTTGTCTTGCTTCTTCCACTATGTCTAGTATCTCCCATGGTATTTTCCATTCCCTAAGTATCATTTTCATGATTCCTAGTGATCTGTTTCAAAAATAACCTTCCTGAGCTTGTTTTTTATACAGTAAATTAGCCCTCTTTGTACTGTTGTCACGTCAAATATTACTTTATATTGATATAATAAGCATTTTGAACTCCCTAAACAACCACAATGAGTCGTAGCTCAGTGGCAAAAGTGTGTCCAATATGTCCATAATACCCAAGTTAGAATCACTGCATCTATATTTTGTATATTTTGTTTAATGTATTCTGCTGTAAAACGGTTAATTAAATGAAAAATGAAATACTTTGTTTTATATTGAGTGGTAGCTTAGTGGCAATATGTGAAGAAGTTTGTTTGCCATTGCCCATGGCCACATTTTTTTTTCTTTGTTGGCTTTATTTTGGACACCCTTCACAAATTTTCTGCCTACGCCACTGCTCACCAATATATTTGTGCTAATTCAAGTACTTTTTATCATGAGTTTAGATTAAGGTTATGAATAATTCACTCCTAACCCTTTGCCTTCCTAGAAGGGGGGAGAAGACTCGAAGCACCCAAACTTTTCAACATGGTATTAAAGACGGCGAACATTATAACTATGTTGAAATCTTTCTATCTCCAAAACAAATCAGGCCACATGTGAGAAATGTGCGAGTTAAAAACATTATTAAGTAATTAATTAAAAATATTTGCTATTTTAATCAGTCAAACATAATTTTAAATGACATTGTCACACGCTTCAACATTTTCAATGAAAACATACAGTTTTAATTAGGAAGTAAGAATTTAATTAAACAAATTTCATGAGAAAATAAATTAAAGATGTGGTCAACATATATACATAAAACTAGACATGGTCATTCCATAAAAGCTCTTTGTGAACCGACACTATTGGTGGAAAGTGAAAAAATTCAAATGTTAAGTTTTTCTCTACCTTTCATATATAATCCTTCTCTAAGTCTCTTATTTCACCAAATCCATATTTCTCTCTTTCATTTGCTTTCTCTATTATTTTTTTTTCTCCCAATGGCCAACTCTCATGCTAAGAATGTCCCCCATCCTCTTCCTCCCCCTCCGCAATCTCCCCCTCCATCTTCCCCTGCCCTTTCCCCTCCTTGTGTTCACAAGGAGGCTACACCAACTGCTGACAATGAGATTTTAGGGGTTTATGGGAGTAGCGCCCCCATCCACTCAGTCAATTCTTCTCCTAGAAAGAGGGGAAGCATGCTGAATGTTGCGGAAGGAACATCTGTGGTTCGGGCCAAAAGACCCAATATTGAAGATTTTGGAGCATCAGCAGCTGAAAGTGTCAACATTGGGCCTTTTGGCCTGAACCTCAAATGTTCCTTCCCCAACATTCAACATGTTTCCCCTCATTCTAGGAGCATTGACTGAGTGGATAGAGGTACTACTCCCATAAACCCCTAAGATCTCAGTGTCAGCAGTTGGTGTAGCCTTCTCACGAACATGATGAGGGGAAGGGGCAGGGGAAGAGAGAGGGGGAGATTGGGGAGGGGAGAGGAGGAGGCGGGACATTCTTAGCATGAGAGTTGGTCATTGGAAGAGAGAAAAAAATAATAGAGAAAGCAAATGAAAGAGAGAAATGGGGATTTGGTGAAATAAAAGACTTAGAGAAGGATTATATACATAGTGTAAAAGGTAGAGAAAAACTTAACATTTGAATTTTTCACTTCCCACCAATAGTGTTGGTTCAAAAAGGGCTTTTATGGAAAGACCATGTCTAGTTTTACTAGATGGGCATAGCCTGTGCTAGAGCACAGGCACAACACACAAATTAAATTATTGTTCTAACTGAAGAGTAAACAATTCCACTATAACTTCTCATAAATTATTTTTTACATTCATTCTATAGAACTAAAAATGCCGCTTAAAACATATCCTCTACCATTAAAATTCAATTCAAGAAGCTGATTACAGAAGAATATAATGACAAAAACTGAAAACAAACTATTATTTGGAGTTTGTATTCCCTTAACTCTGAACACAATTGATTTACACAATATTTAACAGTTCCCTCACCTTCTATAGATACCCTTACAAATTGCCTCAAAAAAGTTGTTGAAATGAAATACATCTCCCCTTGAAGTTGAATCATTAGAGACTTCAAGCAACATGACGATTATCATGTCACGCCCCTACATCCACACAATAATGAAAAACTTTTTAGAGAAATTTTTTATGTGAATTTCAATTTTATTATAAAGCTTTTGAGAAAAAAAGGTCCCAACCTCATGTTTAGACTTTGAGATTGGTGAAGGTTCTTAGTAATTTCCAATGTTGATGGCAGCCACGTTAGCATTTTCAAGAGTTGCCTCTTTTAAGATAGGTTTTAGCCAACTGGATTCTCATAACATTCTCTTGCTCTTGAACAAGCATGTTACCATATCCAAAGAGCTTCTCAAGGGTAATTTTTCTGGTCAAAAGTTCGGGGTCCCTCTCTAGAGTTCCAAAGTTTTTCCTCAATGGCTTCAATTCCAGTGCCTAAAACCCATTTCCTCACTTCATCATCATATATTCGTGCTCTCAGATCACCGAAGAAATCTGTTACCACAACAAACGGATACATATCAATAATCAACAAAAGAAATTTCATTTTGAATTCTCGAGTGTTTGTACCAATATATTGTCCATGGAAGCGATATACAATCTTTACCACAGCTTCCTCAGGCATGTTGTCACTTCTGGAAATACCTTTCCAGCACCGGCCCAACCTTTTATATTTTCATGTGGCGAATATTTTGCGTAATCGATTTTTCCATGTGGTGTATGCTTTGCATAGTCATTTTTTGCCGAAGGATATCAACAATGAAATAAGAAAAAAGTGACAAAATAGAAAATGAAAAATTATAAAGCTAAAATTGCATAAACTTAGTGATGATGGTATGATTGATGTGAGAATAGAAAGCATATATGTGAAACTTTAGGGAAGGGAAAATACAGATCTTCAAAAATTATGTGCACAGATGGTACAAACCAAGAAATAGTGTCTTGTGCCTGCATGCAAATTTTACTACATAGGCTCTCTAAATTTCTTAAACTTCTTAGCTAGATCAACTCAAACTTGGTACATCAATTTTCTTGTACCATTTAACCACACTGTATGATAATTACACAATGCAGCTTAACAAACTAATTTCTACAGTCTACTTACCCCTTTGAGTCAAGCCTCATCTTAATCATTTCTCTTGATCCTTCAACCCTGCTCGCTCTCTCCCTTGTTTACTTGAGAAAGGGAATTAAGAGTGAAGATAATGAAGTTGAATCCAAAAAGAGATAATCGGATGAGTCATTCAAAGAGTCAACCATCATACCAATATACCCTACCTAAACAAAACAGAGGAAAAAAGAATAACATCATGATTAGGTTAAGCATGGAAAATGGATTCTTTTAATTGAATGTCCCCCTTTGGTTCTTAGAGGCAGATCAATAACAATTTTAATAGACATAAGATTCACCTGAAAAAAATACGAACGCATAATTGTCTCCAGATTGATATAGCCGCGTCAATATTTTCATCATTATATAAGGATCACCCAAAAAGGAAATCAAGAACCTATCTTAGTATCACTTATTGAAAATTTATCAAAAGGTTAAATACCGAATATGTTAAATATTGGAGAGCTCACAAAATAATTAGCACATTAGTTGCTGATAAAACAAAAGAATGACCACCTTGATTTCTTCCCAAGAAAATATCAAAATGTACGCATGTAATGTAACAATAAATCACTTGAAGCCTACAATTTAGATCATTTTTAAAAGAATTTCGATTATACAAATTTTTGTTATGTCCAATATAATAAGCATGGAAAAAAATATTCTTAAAAAAGGATATATATTTTGGTACATGCGTGAACATAGATACATTTATAACAAAGAGAGATTAGTGGAGATGATAGATCGAGTAATTTAGAAGGTACTTGGACAACTCAAAAATGACATAGAAATATGATCATAACACAGTCTTAAAAAAAGAAAAAAACTTACTTGTTACACAATGATACAGTAATCAAGAAAATCAGAAGCTACCAATGTACAATTGATCAATAAGTTTGTGTTGATTTTTGAATGTGTTAGATGATGAACAGTATTAGATTCAGATTGATGTGCAAATGGGGTTGGTGTAGTGGAGATGATAGATCAAGTAATTTAGAAGGTACTTGGACAACTCAAAAATGACATAGAAATATTACCATAACATAGTCTTCCAAAAAGAAAAAAACTTACTTGTTACACAATGATACAGTAAACAAGAAAATCAGAACCTACAAATGTACAATTGATCAATAAGTTAGTGTTGATTTTTGAATGTGTTAGATGATGAACAGTATTAGATTCAAAAATTGATGTGCAAATGGGGTTGGTTTAGTGGAGATGATAGATCGTGTAATTTAGAAGGTACTTGGACAACTCAAAAACGACATAGAAATATGACCATAACACAGTCTTCCAAAAAGAAAAAAACTTACTTGTTACACAATGCTACAGTAAACAAGAAAATTAGAAGTTGCAAATGTACAATTGATCAATAAGTTAGTGTTGATTTTTGAATGTGTTAGATGATGAACAATATTAGATTTAGAAATTTATCTGCAAATGGAGTTGGCGTATTATCTATGTTTTCAATACTAACATGAAGGAGCAGGACTAACCTGAGAGACAGTGAAGTATTCAAGTACAAATACCATATCCAAAGTGATAGTCCTAAGTGGATCCACTACTTGAAGAAGCTAGATAAAGCTCTTCCCGGTTGGCAAAGTTGGTGTATGGTATCTCTCTGATTTTTCTACAATTATTGATTGTAGTGTTCGTCCTTCTCTTGCTCTGAATATTCCTTCAGCATCTGAAAATGAATGACACAATATATATTGAATAACTTGAAAATAGAGAATCGACATATTCGAAGAACTTTATCAACACATTGAAACAATACTTTTCAAAAATTTTGAAGTTAGTGAATGAATTTTAATTTAAAGTAAAATGAAGCCTAAGAGGGAAAGCTGACGTTTCATCTTCACCAGAGCAACTATGAATCCCAAACACAAAAGTCCACTATAATAAAGTTCAGATCTGCATAAAGCTTGTAAATGAGTGTGATATTGTCTGCCATGATCGTAAGGTTTTTCTCAAAAGATCTCACACTATTAAGAGATTCTACATCTTATATGTAGTTTCCAATATTTTCTTCCGAGATATATTAGCTCTCTGGATTAGGTCCTATTATGTGTCAACACAACCATAATGAACAAAAAAGATACTTATTTTGTGGCTCTTAGTAAATATAACTAATTCATAACCGCCCTCTATATCTTAATCCCTAGTATTGATTTTCCTATCTGTAAGCATGTAACGGAAAAACGAATGAGTTTTTTTTTTTTTTTTTTTTTTTATGTTTTCCAAAGATATCTAGTACTCACTTTCTAGATAAATACACTTTGTAGATTAATACCAACACAATCATTATTTAAGTACATGAGGTGATGTCTAGTCTAGAGTAAATATGAATAAATATAGAAAAGAGATGTTCACCGAGGCATGATCCTCAAGTGTATATCATTCTGGAACACTAAGAATGCAGTTATTTCATTGTTCCTGGCTCATATCTCCTTCTCTCGCTCTCCTTGTCTATGTTTTTAAAATACATGAAATATACAACGTTTCTCTTTTTCTAAAATTGCAGTGCGTCCAAAGGTTTTTAAGCATATCATATCCTACAACAAAGAATAAGAGAAAGGTTTTGAGTCTCACATTGCCCTGTTTTGCTCCATTTTACAATGATCCATCACTACACATTAGATTTGTTGTTCTTATGATAATAATCACCCCAAGCTAGAAAAATCATGTTAATATCAAATGTGTAAGTGACGAATTGCTAAAGTAAATAACGCAAAAAAAAGTTTGAGAAAGTGGTCGTGGATATTCAATTACAGTGAAAACACTAGTAATATCTTGGAAGTTCAAACTCTAACAAATAAGTATTTTGAACTACTGAAAAGATAAAATGAATATATAAATATTTTCAGGTTCAAGCATATACTTCCGACCATATTAACGCTTATACTGAGCAATAGTAGCCAAAAAAATTCATTACTGACCCAGAATCTTCATAATTAATAGGAGAGTATGTTGTAGAAAATCTATAGGGAAAAGAAATGAAAAAGTGTTTTAGTTTGTTCAATCATACTATCGAACCCCAAATTTTAAATTAACCAAGCAATATACAATTTAAAGACAGAATACATAATTTGTAATACATCTCATACGATTGCACCTAAGTATCTCAATTCAAACATGAATATTGAATAAGCATATCACAAATATTATAGAAAACTAGCCAGAAGAACAAATGGCAATTACAGACAATGAAAGTGCAATAACTAAAGAAAGATTGCCTTAAAACCTCAAAAAAAAAAATAGCTCACAATTTGAATGATAAATTTCTTAATATCAGATAAAGAATGAGAACCATTAAAAAGAAAAATTGTATAATTTTAAAGAGAGAAATTATGTAAAATATTTATAAACCTAGAAATCAATGAAAGAAAACAATGCTATGCAAATGAAGGGAAAAATATTAGTGAGCATTTACACGTGTTTGATGAGAAAGAAGTACAATACACAATAAAAAAGATGTTCAATGACCGATCAAATTCATCCAGGTTTATACTACAACTCACAGTGTTGTTGGTACAATTATTAACTGATTAACCCTTATTTGGAAAAGGGAGTTGGAAAGGATGAACACAGCTCCGAAAAGTTGTTCCAAATGTAATTCAAGTTGTACTATGTTAGGGCCCACTTTATTAAACAAGTACTGTACTAGCTTTGATAATACATAAAGTATTAATTATAACCTGGCGTGTCATTTCTTTTAAGTCCCCATGTGTCTTTGTTAATAAAGTTTATAGTTCCTGTGATATTGAAAGTTTATTTGACAGGGTTTTCTTCTGGCCAACATTGAGCTCTCCATCTATGCTCACCTTTTCAATGGTCACTATGTTATTCTTTCTCTCAATCATAGTAATGAAGTTGTTCGATTGAAGTTTCAATTTCTCTGCTTCTTAGGTATTCAGTTCTTAATCATTGTTACATAATGTCTTTTTATATCCTCCGATAGTTTCCTCAATTCTTTGAAAATGTTTCATCATAGAAGCTTTTTAATGTTTTAGTGGAAGAAAGTGATAAGCTAGGTCATCGAAATGATGACGAAGTCGATGAAGGTTGCCAAGAATTGGGAACACATGCAACTTTTTCCCAAAAGTTTTGATGCCTAAATTCATTGTAAAAACATTGTCTCTTCCTATTTAAAAGTATTTCAAGAAAATTAGTCATTATTCCTGTGATTTATCTATATACGGATTTAATTGAACTTTATAAGATGATTCCTCTTTCTTTGTTATTTCTGAACATGTCGCATAATTTCAAGATATGTTCTTTTTTACTTTCTTTATATTCAATAATTATCAGTTCTATTGTGGTTTTGCTAAAGCATTGAATTTTAAGTTATAAGTATGTAGCTAAGGTTTATATTAGTATTGTCATAATTTTTGCGGCTATGTTGAGAATGATGTCGGTAATTTATGGTTTCAGATGATAACCGCGGCAATGATTCTTCTTATTATAGAAATTTATAAACTTTAGTTGAATTTTGGTTTGATAGGTTTGACCTATAGAAACAGTAATTTCATAAACTAATCTCTTCATTTTTGTTAGAAATTAATTCAGTTTTCTAGTCAGAAATTATTTCAGTGATTTAACAAAGCTTTTAACTTTTGGTTAATATACTTTGTATTTGAAGTGAGACTTTTTAAGGACCAACACATATTCCACTAATTGTACTGCATGCTTTATAGATAATATTTTTCAATTTTGCATCATTTTTAGGCCTGTAAAGTGTTGTAAATGTTAATGTCTATATTGATGAGACTAAATTATATCTCCATACAAGTTAACTGTTATCACTATAGGTGTAAGTACCTCTTCGTCTTCCAATATTAGATTTTGGAATCTGAGTTTTTTCTCTGGGCTTACTCAGTGCTGGCTCTATGCTCTGGAAAATAAGGTTTTTGCCTTAGGCACCCAAATTTTTATCAAGAATAAATTATGAGTTAAAATTTCTATACAGAAATTGATTATTTATGATAAAAAGTATAATTTTTAAAAATATATATTATTGTACCCACTTTAACATCTTTTGTACTTTGTTAAAAACAAGAATTAATAGTGAAAAGTGTTGAACAAAGTGAGTTACAAATTCTTAGCATTACTAAATGCATATTAAAATGGGATATATCAGGTCGTCAACTTCTTGGGTCAAATTCTTTGGTTCTAACTCTTATCTTTATTTAATATTTGTCAACTTATTACTTATAGAATTGTGTTAACAATTCATATAATAATTGCCTCACTAAAAGGATGTTTTTCAATGTTGAGTTAATAAAATCTTACCTAAAACTAATAACTGAAAAAACAATATTAAAATACTAATAATCTTTATCTAAATAGTGTTAGAAAAATTAATTTTGAATAATTACATATATGAAGTTTGTTTATATTTTAGGCCTCGAATAGAAATTTTGCTTTAGACCCCCAATCACGTTGAGCCACCCCTGGGCTTGCTCTTGTTCTACTCATGTCCACAATTTGGACTTAACATGTCCAATCCGGTGTTTCTCTTGTTATTCGTTCGATGTTCAATGTTAGCGTCATATGCCTGCTAGGAAAATGACTTTATCAACAATAGCGGCAAGAAGTATTGTACAAAGCATTCATATAGCATTGCTTCTCGGAAAGGTTCACCAAATAAAATACTTATTTGGTAAAATTTTAGAAAAAAATAGAAACATTCAAGTTGAAAATTTTCCCAGAAATCATTAAATCCATAAAAAAATAGACTTTAAATTTTCTATAGAAATGGGACTTCTTGGACGAACACTGCATTAAAGAATTGGACCAAAATATATTTAGATTGTACTATGATGCATTTAACATTTTATTGTTTGTGGCCCAATTTCATTGGCTATAAAATTTCATGCATTTTTCGAGAGACATCTGTATTATGAAATGTCATACATGTCTTTATTTTCTTGTTGATTATACTTGCTACAAAACATAGACCTTGGCTTTCTCTTTCCACTTCCCACAACTCTCTTCCTCTTCCATCTATTGAAAGTGTTCGCTCTCTTTATCTTCCATCTTCTGAAAGTGATGCTACAGTTTAAGGTATTTCTTATCCCTTTGTTCTTCTTCTCTCTTCAATTTTCTTTGTGCTCAAATGATAAACTGAGAATGACCATTGGAATTTTGTTTCTAATTAAATGGAAAAATCAAAATAGGTCATTTCTAATAAGGGGTAATACATGGTTGAAAATTTGACTTTTCCATTCAAATTTCTTTCTAACCAAATGGGTGAATCAAAATGAAAGTTCATATCTTCAATGTTTTTCCCAATTTTTGGTCGTCAACAAAAGGAATAAATGAAATGGTATTTCTATTCATGCAATAGACAAATTCAGTTTCTTTGTTGATATTGAATTTGTAATTATGCTTATGTCATTTGGTTGATGTACATGTTTTGAACTGTGAGCGTATCTTAGGATAGTTTTGAGCATTGATGACCGCTCTGAATTTAACCACTCTATTTGAGATCCCATTTATTGGGTGGGAAGTCTCAAATTGGATATAAAGATGTGAGTTTGAAGATCTTGATGTTAGAATTTGTGATATATCCCTGCTCAATTGTTGTTGCACATGTTTTGTCACCCTTTGCAATGAATTTTAAGCAGTCTGTTGTAGCTTGAGGTTAATTGTCATAAAAACTTTGACATCTGTTTGGGTTCAAAACAATGTTTTAATCTCGCACCAACGTGTGTCTTTTAGTCTTTTCCACAGACGTTCTAACATGGACAAGTTATTGATATCAAAATCTAATTAACGAAATGAGGTATTTATACAAAAACTACTCTTTTAATCCGATGATTTTTAGTCGTAGTGACCTATTTGATAATTCTCATAGTTGTCAATAACAACAACATAACCAGTCAAATTCTCATAGTGACCTATTTGTTTGAACACTAAAGTGTAAGAACACCTTATCTCTACCTCATGAAAGTAGAGAAGTTGTTTCCGAAATTTTCACAGTTGTTAAATTGTCTTATTATGTTGGTATAATCGTATAAGAAGTCTCTTGTAGAAGTAATTAAAGGAGTTGCAGCAGGAAAAATTAGTGTTCAAACAAAATAGTATTCTGGCACGACAACGAATAAGGTCACCTTCTTTTATTTTGAGTTCTTATGGATTTAACTCCTTTGCGATTAAAGACATTTGATATACGTGACAATTAATACTTTTGGATCCTTTTTCATTTTTATAACTATACCTTGACTTAGCTAATGTGGTAGAAAACAATCAAGGTTTAGAGACAGAACTAGAAGTAGGCTAAACTATGGGAAGGGTTGATTTCAGATTCTCTTGATTTTTAAATCCTTCAGGTACAATCTCACATACTTTTATCAGGTTCTTCAAATTTTGGCCGCTTTTTGTTCAAAAGGAACCATAGTGTTCTGTTTAGTGTACTGATAATGGTTAGTGAAGATTATGGTGTTGTATATTGTATGTAGATCATATTGGATTTGATCACTTCTGTTAAGTCTTGGCAAAAAATAGGCAAGTAAACAATTATGTAGATGTGCTAAGGTGAGGAATTGCAATCAGCTGCTTCTTGAGATGCAACTAGAAGAGAGATATACGGTGCGTAAATAAAATATAAAGAAAAAGGGCAAGTGCGACATTTTATTGTTGTTTGCATTAGTAGCCAAATACATGTGAATATGAGAAGAAAAGGTCAAATATGTGAGGATTATGGGATAAAAGCACATTCTTATGTTTCTTAAAGCTAAAAGCAAAAAACAATTGTTGATTTACAGGTTTCAAGACGAAGGAAACTCAAAGCCCTCTCCCTATTCTTACTATTGACAAATGTCTATTATAGTGTGTAACATCATAACCATGAAGAATAAGTGAAATGCAGTATATTGTTCATTTATGCTATTCTTACATCTAGATTGGAAATAAAATTATGCTACTTCTATATCACTGTACGTCTCATTTCAAGGTACACTAACAATATGAGTTAGAAGGAGATGATCTATGTGGAAATAACAGACAACCGATTGAGTTCAATTCTCAAGTTAGCTATGTCTAAGATCTGAGGATAAGATAAGCAATTTTGTTAGTCATTACCGGTGTTATCTTATTTTTCATGTATGGAAGGCCTAATTGTCTTAAGAATAACACCAGTATCTATAGTTATGTTGTTATAGGTTCAGACAAACATTTCTCTCCTTAATTGAGGGTTGGAGTAAGTACTTTGGCTAATTGTTACTACTTAAATCTGATTTGTCATTTTTAGCCCCGTAGGCTATAGTTAAAATCACCTTTAAAAATCATGGTAGCTAATATTGTGATCTTTCATTGACTGTCTATATATACTCTATTTTGGCATCTATCATTGATCAACGTTTGCACATAATCGTCTTTTCCATGCGTCAATCATATCAACATATGCAATTTTAGCTTCGTTTCTTTTTCATGTGCTACTTTTGAACCATTTTTTTATTGTTCGCTGCTATTGTTCGTCAACAAATTATTATGCACAACATCCATAACTTGAAAATATAAAATGTTGGGCCCGTGCTAGCAATGTAGCAAACTCAGTGGAGTTGGACAGAGGATTCCAACACCTTTCATTCGATATCTTATGGGCCACCTAGCTCATCCTGTACTGAAAGCTATGGTCGTTTGAAGTTGACTCAAAACTCACAACTTAAGCATAACTTGCAATATTTTAGATTTTTCTATTTCCAATTTATTTCTTTCTAATTTTAGCTCTTCAAATACTAAGGTCTACAAAAATAAACTCATATGAATAGAAAATTACTTTTAAGGCTCCAAACTTTCATACTTTATTAGATCATACAATGGACTACTTTATTAATAACATATCTACATATAATATATTAATATGTGTGCACAAAATAGAAATTACTAACATTGCAATCTCCAATAGTCGATAATTATTGTGTTGAGCTATTTTTAATAGTACTCTAATATTTGTTTGCATTGTTAATTAATTGCTTAAACTTGATCTCACCAATAGGGCTGGAGCTATAAATTGGACATCCTTCACCGAAAAATTGCATGATATATACAGTTCAAATATTACTTTTTTTAAATCAAAGTTGTGCTCAAAGCTCATTTGTTCAATCATAAATATCAAAAATACATGTTTGCCTGACCCAACTTTGAAAAGGAAAGTTAGCCCAAATATATCAATACCCTTTTTATTTCTCACCCTATTTTTAACACTTTCCCTAACATTTGTTTCCAAATCCTGCTCTTTCATATTCTTCTCCGCAGCGCCTTCATGATTCTCCTTTGTCTCATTTAGATCATCAGCATTCAACCATGGTGGTGTACCACTACACATCTTTAACAACTTTAACAGGTACTGCTCTTCCTTATCTTCCTCTTTCTTTATGTTTCTAATCTCTCCTTTATCTTGGTTTAGTATGTTCTGATTTCTGGATAAAACACCATTGCTAGTTGTGGATCCAAATATGTTGCTCTCGATCTTCCTCTCTATGATAATGGACGATGTGCTTTGGATGTATAGTCCTCGACTTTTACCGATTTCCTTTTTTGTAAGTAGGTAACTCTTTATTTCTCGCCGATTTTAAGCACTAGTATACGCAAAAATTTGAGGTGTACATATAAAATCTTGCGAGACTCACACATTTTGATTAATGTAACTGTGGTCCATACTGGTTGTTTATGTCTTTTATCTTTCTTGTCTTGATTCTCAAACTTGTGATTTGTGCTTTGTCCATGTTTAGAATTCTTCTACAATTAGCTGGTAGTTGTTCAAACTGCTTGTATTCTTGTACCTCTGACTTACTGTAAGCACTATTGGCAATAACATCTGCTAGCTGATTTCCTTCACTGTATACATGCTGAACTTTGAAGTTGTTTTGTTCCACAATTTTTCTTGCTTCTTCCACTATGTCTAGTATCTCCCTTGGTATTTTCCATTCTCTAAGTATCATTTTCATGATTCCTAGTGATCTATTTCTAGAATAACCTTCTTGAGCTTGTTTTTAATACAGTAAATTAGCCCTCTTAGTACTGCTGTCACGTCAAATATTACTTTATACTGATATATTAAGCATTTAGAACACCCTAAACTACAACAATGAGTCATAGCTCAGTGGCAAAAATGTGTCCAATATGTACACAATACCCAAGTTCAAATCACCGCATCTATGTTTTGTATATTTTGTTTAATGTGATTTGCTGTAAAACGGTTAATTAAATGAAAAATGAAATACTTTGTTGTATATAGAGTGGTACCTTAGTGGCAATATGTGAAGAAGTTTGTTTGCCATTGAGGTTCAATTTCCCATGGCCACATTTTTTTTCTATGTTGGCTTTATTTTGCACACCCTTCACGAATTTTCTGCCTACGCCACTGCTCACCAATATATTTGTGCTAATTCCAGTACTTTTTATCATGAGTTTAGCTTAAGGTTATGAATAATTCGCTCCTAACCCTTTGCCTTCCTAGAAGGGGGGAAAAAGACTCGAAGCACCCAAACTTTTCAACATGGTATTAGAGACAGCAAACATTATAACTATGTTGAAATCTTTCTAACTCGAAAATAAATCAGGCCACATGTGAGAAATGTGCGAGTTAAAAACATTATTTAGTAATTAATTGAAAATATATGCTATTTAATCAGTCAAACATAATTTTAAACGACATTGTCACACGCTTCAACATTTTCAAAGAAAACATAAAGTTTTAATTAGGAAGTATGAATTTAAATTAAACAAATCTCATGAGAAAATAAATTAAAGATGTGGTCAACATATATACATATAACTAGACATGGTCATTCCATAAAAGCCCTTTGTGAACCGACATTATTGGTGGAAAGTGAAAAAATTCAAATGTTAAGTTTTTCTCTACCTTTCACACTATATATATAATCCTTTTCTAAATATTTTATTTCATCAAATCACCATTTCTCTCTTTCATTTGCTTTCTCTATTATTACTTTTTTTTTCTCTCCCAATGGATAACTCTCATGCTAAGAATGTCCCCCCTCCTCCTCCTCCCCCTCCCCAATCTCCCCCTCCATCTTCCCTTGCCCCTTCCCCCTCTTGTGTTCGCAAGAAGGCTACACCAACTGCTGAAACTGAGATATTAGGGGTTTATGGGAGTAGCGCCCCCATCCACTCAGTCAATGCTCCTCCTAGAAAGAGGGGAAGCATGCTGAATGTTGGGGAAGGAACATCTGTGGTTTGCGCCAAAAGGCCCAATGCTGCAACTTTTAGAGCATCAGCAGCTGAAAGTGTCAACATTGGGCCTTTTGACCTGAACCTCAAATGTTCCTTCCCCAGCATTCAACATGTTTCCCCTCTTTCTACGAGCATTGACTGAGTGGATGGAGGCGCTACTCCCATAAACCCCAAAGATCTCAGTGTCAGCAGTCGGTGTAGCCTTCTCGCGAACACGATAAGGGGAAGGGGTAGGGGAAGAGGGAGGGGGAGGGGGAGGAGGGGGGACATTCATAGCATGAGAGTTAGTCATTGGAAGAGAGAACAAAAAATAATAGAGAAAGCAAATGAAAGAGACAAATGGGGATTTGGTCAAATAAAAGACTTAGAGAAGGATTTTATACATAGTGTAAAAGGCAGAGAAAAACTTAACATTTGAATTTATTCACTTCCCACAAATAATGTTGGTTCAACAAGGGATTTTATGGAATGACCATGTCTAGTTTTACTAGATGGGCATAGCCCGTGCTAGAGCACGGGCACAACACACAAATTAAATTATTGTTCTAACTAAAGAGCAAACAATTCCACTATAACTTCTCATAAATGATTTTTTACATTCATTTTATAGAACTGAAAATGCTGCTTAAAACATATCCTCTACCATAAAAATTCAATTCAAGAAGCTGATTACAGAGGAATATAATGACAAAAACTGAAAACAAAATATTATTTGGAGTTTGTATTCCCTCAGCTCTGAACACAATTGATTTACACAATATTTAACAGTTCCGTCACCTTATATAGCTACCCTTACAAATTGCCTCAAAAAAATTGTAGAAATGAAATACATCACACCTTGAAGTTTAATCATTAGAGACTTCAAGCAACATGACGATTATCATGTCACGCCCCTGCATCCACATAATAATGAAAAACTTTTTAGAGAATTTTTTTCTATGAATTTCAATTTTATTATTAAAGCTTTTGAGAAAAAAAAGGTCCCAACCTCATGTTTAGACATTGAGATTGGTGAAGGTTCTTAGTAATTTCTAATGTTGATGGAAGCCACGTTAGCATTTTCGAGAGTTGCCTCTTTTAGATAGGTTTCGGCCAACTGGACTCTCATAACATTCTCTTGCTCTTGAACAAGCATGTTACCATACCCAAAGAGCTTCTCCATGGTAAATTTTGTTGGTCAAAAGTTGGGGGTCCCTCTCTAGAGTTCCAAAGTTTTCCTCAATGGCTTCAATTCCAGTGCATAAAACCCATTTCCTCACTTCATTATCATATATTGGTGCTCTCAAAGCACCGAAGAAATATGTTACAACAACAAACGAATACACATCAGTAATCAACAAAAGAAATTTCATTTTGAATTCTCAAGTGTTTGTACCAATAGATTGTCCATGGAAGCAATATACAATCTTTACAACAGCTTCCTCAGGCACGTTGTCACTTCTGAAAATACCCTTTCCAGTACCGGCCCAACATTTTAAATTTTCATGAGGTGAATATTTTGCATAGTCGGTTTTTCCAGGTGGTGTATGCTTTGCATAGTCGATTGTTGCCGAAGATCAACAAATAAATAAGAAAAAAGCGACAAAATATTAAATGAAAAAATATAAAGCTAAAATTGCATAAACTTAGTGATGATGGTATGATAGATGTGTGAGTAGAAAGCATATATGTGAAACTTTAGGGAAGGGCAGACACAGATCTTCAAAAATTCTATGCATAGACGATACAAACCAAGTAATAGTGTCCTGCACCTGCATGAAAATTTTACTACATAGGCGCTCTAAATTTCTTAAACTTCTTAGCTAGATCAACTCAAACTTGGTACATCAATTTTCTTGTAACATTTAACCGCACTGTATGATAATTACAGGATGTAGCATAACAAACTAATTTCTACAATCTACTTACCCCTTTGAGTCCAGCCTCGTCATAATCATTTCTCTTGATCCTTCAACCCTGCTCCCTCTCTCCCTTGTTTACTCGAGAAAGGGAATTAAGAGTGAATATAATGAAAGTCGAATCCAAAAAGAGATAATCGGATGAGTCATTCAAATAGTCAACCATCATACCAATATACCCTGCCTTAACAAAACAGAGGAAAAAAGAATAATGTCATGATTAAGTTAAGCATGGAAAATGGATTCTTTTAATGGAATGCCCCCTTTTGATTCTTAGAGGCAGATCAACAAAAATTTTAATAGACATAAGATTCACCTGGAAAAAATACGAACGCATAATTGTCTCTAGATTAATATAGCCGCCTCGACATTTAAAGCATTATATAAGGATCACCTAAAAAGAAAATCAAGAACCTATCTTAGTATCACGTACTGAAACTTTATCAAGAGGTTAAATACCGAATATGTTTAATATTGGAGAGCTCACAAAATAAATAGCACATTAGTTACCGGTAAAACAAAAGAACGACCACCCTGATTTCTTCCCAAGAAAATATCAAAATGTACACATGTAATGTAACAATAGATCACTTGAAGCCTACAATTCAGATAATTTTTTAAAAGAATTTCTATTATACAAATTTTTGTTATGTCTAATATAATAAGTACGGAAAAAAATATTCTAAAAAAAAATATATATGGTGGTACATGCGTGCACAAAGAGAAATTTATAACAAAGACAAAATAGTGGAGATGATAGATCGAGTAATTTAGAAGGTACTTGGACAACTCAAAAATGACATAGAAATATGACCATAACACAATCTTCCAAAAAGAAAAAAACTTACTTGTTACACAATGATAAAGTAAACAAAAAAATCAGAAGCTACAAATGTACAATTGATCAATAAGTTAGTGTTGATTTTTGAATGTGTTAGATGATGAACAGTATTAGATACAAAAATTGATCTGCAAAAGGGGTTGGTGTAGTAGAGATGATAGATCGAGTAATTTATAAGGTACTTGGACAACTCAAAAATGACATAGAAATATGACCATAGCACAGTCTTCCAAAAGGAAAAAACTTACTTGTTACACAATGATACAATAAACAAGAAAATCAGAAGCTACAAATGTACAATTGATCAATAAATTAGTGTTGATTTTTGAATGTGTTAGATGATGAACAGTATTAGATTCAGATTGATTTGCAAATGGGGTTGGTGTAGTGGAGATGATAGATCGAGTAATTTAGAAGGTACTTGGACAACTCAAAAATGACATAGAAATATGACCATAACATAGTCTTCCAAAAAGAAAAAAATTTACTTGTTACACAATGATACAATAAACAAGAAAATTAGAAGTTACAAATGTACAATTGATCAATAAGTTAGTTTTGATTTTTGAATGTGTTAGATGATGAACAATATTAGATTCAGAAATTGATGTGCAAAAGGGGTGGGCGTAGTGAAGATGATAGATCGAGTAATTTAGAAGGTACTTGGACAACTCAAAAATGACATAGAAATATGACCATAACACAGTCTTCCAAAAAGAAAAAAACTTACTTGTTACACAATGATACAGTAAACAAGAAAATTAGAAGCTGCAAATGTACAATTGATCAATAAGTTAGTGTTGAATTTTGAATGTGTTAGATGATGAACAATATTAGATTTAGAAATTTATCTTCAAATGGGGTTGGTGTATTATCTATGTTTTCAATACTAACATGAAGGAGCGTATAACTTCGAGAGACGTGGAGCATTCAAGTACAAATACCATATCCAAAGTGATAGTCCTAAGTGGAGCCACTACTTGAAGAAGCTAGATAAAGCTCTTCCCGGTTGGCAAAGTTGGTGTATGGCATCTCTCTGATTATTCTACAATTATTGATTGTATTGCTCGTCCTTCTCTTGCAATGAATATTCCTTCAGTATCTGAAAATGAATGACAGATAATATATATTGAATAACTTGAAAATAGAGAATCGACATATTTGAAGAACTTTATAAACACATTGAAACAATACTTTTCAAAAGTTTAGAAGTTAGTGAATGAATTTTAAGTACATGAAGCGATGTCCAGTCTAGAGTAAATATGAATAAATATAGACAAGAGATGTTCACCGAGGCGTGATCCTCAAGCACATATCATTCTGGAACACTGAGAATGCAGTAATTTCATTGTTCCTGGTTCATATCTCCTTCTCTCGCTCTCCTTGTCTATGTTTTCTAAAATACATGAAATATACAAAGTTTCTCTTTTTCTAAAGTTGCAGTGATTGACGTCTGAAGGATTTTAAGCATATCATATCCTAGAACAAAGAATAATAGAAAGGTTTTGAGTCTCACATTGCCCAGTTTTGCTCCATTTTACAATAATCCATCCCTTCATATTTGTTGTTCTTATGATAATAATCACCCCACACTAGAAAAATCATGTAAATATCAAATGTGTAAGTGAGGAATTGCTAAAGTAAATAATGCAAAAAAAAGTTTGAGAAAGTGGTCGTGGATATTCAATAACAGTGGAAACACTTGTAATATCTTGGAAGTTCAAACTCTAACAAATAAGTATTTTGCACTACTGAAAAGATAAAAGGAATATATAAAGATTTTCAAGTTCAAGCATATACTTCCGACCATATTAACGCTTATACTCAGCAACAGAAGCCAAAAAAATTCATTACTGACCCAGAATCTTCATAATTAATAGCAGAGTATGTTGTAGAAAATCTGTAGAGAAAAGAAATGAAAAAGTGTTTTAGTTCGTTCAAACATACTATCGAACACCAATTTTTAAATTAAGTTAACCAAGCAATATACAATTTAAAGACAGAACACATAATTTATAATACATCTCATAAGATGTAACGATCCGTTCCCGTCGTAACAGAAAAGCCAGCGGGGGAAAATTTTGGGCCGGAAAACTTTTTCGTAGTATTTGGATTTTTCCCAACCTTGTCCAGATTTGGACGAAATTGTAGTCTTTGAGGTGTAGAGAAATTTGGTAACAATTGGGTGGATCTCTTATGGTTTTAATTACATGAGTAGTTAGATAACTCGTTAAGGAATCCGTATGACTTTACGGAATTGAATTCGGACAAGTAGAACTCTAGGAATCGATCTTAGCGTAAAGGGTATTTTCCGATCGTCGTGGGTTAGAGGTGTGTTGTGAAATGGGATTTTGGAATTCTATTAATTAGCTCTCTGGTTCTGTTTGGACCGCTTTGACGGGATAGTTGCCGCTCTAGCGTGGTCGCCACAGCGGGATAATGGTCACTATGGCAGGTACAACGAGACTCAAAATATTAGATAAAAGACGAATAGCTCACTATTACGCGGAAGCCACTGGGGTAGGGGTTCTGGTCGCTTTGACGGGGCCACTACAGCGGGACCGATGTGACTTAAAGTCGTAAATAAACCCCTAAACGACCTTATTTGGCACTTTTAGACTTTTAGAGCTAAGGAACAAACCCCAGTTAACTCTTACTCGTTTTTCACCATTCTTGAGGCTAAAGGTAAGTTTTTCACTCCCTGAATCCATTTTTCAATCCGTAGAACACAATAGAATGGGTGAATATTGATGGGGGAGGGTTTTGTTATAGATTTTATGGTGGTAACAACCCTAAATTGGATAATTGGGTTCATGGGTTTGATCTAGGGTTCATAGAATTGTTAGTAATCCGAGTAATTAATAATTTTTTATTGATTCCCGTAGTATATTGATTATTTGTAGACCAAGAACAAGTGGAACAAATCCGAAAGGGAAGGATCAAGTTTCTTAGGGTTTCAAGCTTGTTTCGAGGTAGGTGATGGTTGTGATTCTATGATTGTGTGATATATGCTTGTTCTTGCTTTATTATGATACTTGTATGTATATGAATGTTGCAATGCTGATCACACTTGTTGTAACTGAGATAATGAATGATGATTGCCATAAATTCATGACTTAAATGGATGATCTTGATGATATACTTGTGATTGTGATTGTGGTGTGTGAATGGGATCGGTTGCCACGTTTCGGGATAACTAACTTGGATCGGATTGCCACGTTCCAGCATAGATATGGGATCAATTGCCACGTTCCGACATAAATATGGGATCGGTTGCCACGTTCCGACATGCTAACTGTATGAGTTTGGGTTCCATGAGAGGACCAATGATGTGATATAAAATGTGAAACTGGTCGTTGTTTGTAATTGTTGATAATGTTGTATATGTTGATATATATGCATGTGATTATATTGTTGTCTTGACTTGTTTATGTTGCACTAGTGGGATAGTCGCGTGATCCTACCAGTACACTGTGGTTGTGTACTGATACTGCACTCGCTCTTATTTTTGTTGAGTACAGGGTATCTTCAAGTGACTACTGACAGACCTCACTTAGGAGATCAATGATCATCACTTTGAATTCAAGGGTGAGCCGATTCTTCCGGGCTGCCATGGGATTCTCTTTCGTCTATGTCCACCATTTTCGGACTTAAACATTTGTTCTAGTTAGTTGATTAGTCCATTAGTTGGGGGTTGTATCCCTTCTTGTTTAGACTTGGATCATTTGTTAGATGTTTTGGTACATTGACTTTCAGGTTCTAGGTTATTCTTCCGCATTGTTAGTTATTATTGTTAGACTTTTGTTAGAGTTTATGGGAACTCTATTTTAATTTCCTTAGTGTCGATTTAAATGCCTTTGTTTTTAGATTATTTGCTTGGTTTGGGTTGTATTGGTGGTTCTCCCACCGGAGTGTTGTGTGGGTGTCAATCAAGACGGTCTGGGTCGTGACATAAGATTGCACCTTAGTATCTCAATTCAAATATGAATATTGAATAAGCATATCAGAAAAATTATAGAAAACTACCCAGAAGAACAAATGGCAATTACAGACAATGAAAGAGCAATAACTAAAGAAAGATTGCCTGAAAACTTAAAAAAAAAAAAAACATAAATAGCTCACAATTTGAATGATAAATTTCTTAATATCAGATAAAGAATGAGAACCGTTAAAAAGAAAAATAGTATAATTTTAGAGAGAGAAATTATTTAAAATATTTATAAACCTAGGAATCAATGAAAGAAAACAATGCTATGCAAATAAAGGGAAAAAAAATTAGTGAGCATTTACACGTGTTTGATGAGAAAGAAGTACAATACACAATAAAAAAAGATGTTCAATGACCGATCAAACTCGTCCAGGTTTATAGCACAACTCATAGTGTTGTTGGTACAATTATTAATTGATTAACCCTTATTTAGAAGAGAGTTGGAAAAGACGAACACATTTCCAAAAAGTTGTTCCAAATGTAATTCAAATTGTACTATGTTAGGGCCCACTTTATTAAACAAGTATTGTACTAGCTTTGATAATACATAAAGTATTAATAATAACTTGGAGTGTAATTTCTTTAAAGTCCCCACGTGTCTTTGTTAATAAAATTTATAGTTCCCGTGATATTGAAAGTTTATTTGACTAGGTTTTCTTCTGGCCAACATTGAACTCTCCATCTCTGCTCACCTTTTCAATTTTCACTTTGTTATTCTTTCTCTCAATCATAGTAATAAAGTTGTTAGATTGAAGTTCCAATTTCTCTACTTCTCATGTATTCAGTTCTTAATCATTGTTATATAATGTCTTTTTATATCCTCCGATAGTTTCCCAATTCTTCGAAAATGTTTTGTCATAGAAGATTTTTAATGTTTTAGTGGAAGAAAGTGATAAACTAGGTCATCGAAATGATGACGAAGATGATGAAGGTTGCCAAGAATTGGGAACACATGCAACTTTTCCCCCAAAAGTTCTAATGCCTAAATTCATTGTAAAAACATTGCCTCTTCCTATTTAAAAGTACTTCAATAAAATTAGTCATTATTCCTATGATTTATCTCTATACGGATTTAATTGAACTTTATAAGTTGATTCCTCTTTCTTTGTTATTTCTGCACGTGTCGCATCATTTGAAGAGATGTTCTTTTTTTCTTTCTTTATATTCTATAATTGTCAATTCTATTGTGGTTTTGCTAAAGCTTTGAATTTTAAGTTAAAAGTTTGTAGCTAAGGTTTATATTAGTATTGTCATAACTTTTGCGTCTATGTTGAGAATGATGTTGGTAATTCATGGTTTTAGATGACAACCATGGCAATGATTCTTCTTAGTATAGAAATTTGATAAATTTCAGTTGAATTTTGGTTTGATAGGTTTGACTTGTACAGACAGTAAATTTCATTAACTAATCTCTTTATTTTTGTTAGAAATTATTTCAGTTTTTCCTGTCAGAAATTATTTCAGTGTTTAACCAAAGCATTTAACTTTTGGTTAATATACTTTGTATTAGAAGTGAGACTTTTGAAGGACCAACACATATTCCACTAATTGTACTGCATGCTTTATAGATAATATTTTTCAATTTTGCATCATTTTTAGGCATATAAAGTGTTGTAAATGTTAATGTCTATATTGATGAGACTAAATTATATCTCCATACAAGTTAATTGTTATCACTATAGGTGTAAGTACCTCTTCGTCTTCCAAAATTATATTTTGGAATCTGAGTTTTTTCTCTGGGCTTACCCAGTGCCGGCTCTATGCTTTGGAAAATAAGGCTTCTGCCTTAGGCCCCCAAATTTTTATTAGGAATAAATTATGAGTTAAAATTTATATACAAAAATTGATTATTTATGATAAAAAGTATAATTTTTTAAAATATATATTATTTTACCCACTTTAACATCTTTTGTACTTTGTTAAAAATAAGAATTAATAGTGAAAAATGTTGAACAAAGTGAGTTACAAATTCTTTTTTATTTCTTTTTAAATCTTAGTTTCAAGCATTACTAAAAGCATATTAAAATGGGATATATCAAGTCGTCAACTTCTTGGGTCAAATTCTATGGTTCTAACTCTTATCTTTATTTAATATTTGTCAACTTATTATTTATAGAGTTATGTTAACAATTCATATAACAATTGCCTCACTGAAAGGATGTTTTTCAATGTTGAGTTAATAAAATCTTACCTAAAACTAATAACTAAAAAAGCAATATTAAAATACTAATAATCTTTATCTAAATAGTGTAATTAAAATAAATTTTGAATAAATACATATATGAAGTTTTTTTATATTTTAGGCCTCGAATTGAAATTTCGCTTTAGACCCCCAATCACGTTGAGCCTCCCCTAGGCTTACTCTTGCTCTACTCATTTTCACAATTTGGACTTAACATGTCCAATTCGTTGTTTCGGTTGTTATTTGATCGATGTTCAATCTTAGCGCCATATGACTGCTAGGAAAATGGCTTTATCAACAATAGTGGCAAGAAGTATTGTACAAATCATTCATATAACATTGCTTCTCGGAAAGGTTCACCAAATAAAATACTTATTCGGTAAAATTTTAGAAAAAAATAGAAACATGCAAGTTGAAAATTATCCCAGAAATCATTAAATCCATAAAAAAAATAGACTTAAAATTTTCAATAGAAATGGGACTTCTTGGATGAACACTACATTAAAGAATTGAACCAAAAGCTATTTAGATTGTACTATGATGCATTTAATATTTTATTGTTTGTGGCCCAATTTCATTGGCTATAAAATTTCATGCATTTTTCGAGAGACATCTGTATTATGAAATGTCAGACATGTCTTTATTTTCTTGTTGATTATACTTACTACAAAACATAGACCTTGGCTTTCTCTTTCCACTTCCCACAACTCTCTTCATCTTCCATCTTTTGAAAGATTTAGCTCTCTTCATCTTCCATCTTCTGAAAGTGTTGCTCCAATTTAAGGTATTTCTTATCCCTTTGTTCTTCTTCTCTCTTCAATTTTCTTTGTGCTCAAATGATAAATTGAGAATGACAGTTGGATTTTTGTTTCTAATTAAAGGGAAAAATCAAAATGGGTCATTTCTAATAAGGGGTAATACATGGCTGAAAATTTGAATTTTCCATTCAAATATCTTTCTAACCAAATGGGTAAATCAAAATGAAAGTTCGTATCTTCAATGTTTTTCCCAATTTTTGGTCGTCAACAAAGGGAATAATCGAAATGGTATCTCTATTCATGCAATAGACAAATTCAGTTTCTTTATTGATATTGAATTTGTAATTATGCTTATGTCATTTGGTTGATGTACATGTTTTGAACTGTGAGTGTATCTTAGGATAGTTTTGAGCACTAATGACCTCTCTGAATTTAACCACTCTATTTGAGATCCCATTTCTTGGGTGGGAATTCACAAATTGGAAATAAAGATGTGAGTTTGAAGACTTGATGTTAGAATTTGTGATATATCCCTCCTCAATTGTTGTTGCACTTGTTTTGTCACCCTTTGCAATAAATTTTGAGCGGTCTATTGTAGCTTGAGGTTAATCGTCATAAAAACTTTGACATCTTTTTGGGTTCAAAACAATGTTTTAATCTCGCACCAATGTGTGACTTTTAGTCTTTTCCATAAACGTTCTAACATGGACAAGTTATTGATATCAAAATCTAATTAACGGACTGAGGTATTTATACAAAAACTACACCTTTAATTCAATGATTTTTAGTCACAATGACCTATTTGATAATTCTCATAGTTGTCAATAACAACAACATACCCAGTCAAATTCCACAAATAAAGTATGGAGAGGATAAAGTGTAAGAAGAACTTATCTCTACCTCATGAAAGTAGAGAAGTTGTTTCCGAAATTTTCATAGTTGTCTAATTGTCTTATTATGTTGGTATGATCGTATAAGAAGCCTCCTGTAGAAGTAATTGAAGGAGTTGTAGCAAGAAAAATTAGTGTTCCAACAAAATAGTATTTTGGCACGACAACGGATGAGGAAACCTACTTTTATTTCGAGTTCTTATGGGTTTAACTCCTTTGTGATTAAAGACGTTTGATATACGTGACAATTAATACTTTTGGATCCTTTCTCACTTTTATAACTATACCTCGAGTTAGCTAATATGGCAGAAAACAATCAAGGTTTAGAGACAGAACAAGAAGTAGGCTAAACTATGGGAAGGGTTGATTTCTGATTCTCTTGATTTTCAAGTCCTTCAGGTATAATATCACATACTTTTTTGAGGTTCTTCAAATTTTGGCCCCTTTTTATTCAAAAGGGACCATAGTGTTCTGTTTAGTATACTGATAATGGTTAGTGAAGATTATGGTGTTGTATATTGTATTTAGTGCATATTGCATTTGATCACTTCTGTTAAGTCTTGGAAAAAAATAGGTAAGTAAACATTTATGTAGATGTGCTAAGGTGAGGAATTGCAATCAGCTGCTTCCTGAGATGCAACAAGAAGAGAGATATACAGTGCATAAATAAAATATAAAGAAAGAGGGCAAGTGCGACATTTTATTGTTGTTAGCATTGCTATCCAAATACATGTGCATATGAGAAGAAAAGGTCAAATATGTGAGGATTATAAGATAAAAGCACATTCTTATGTTTCTTAAAGCTAAAAGCAAAAAACACTTGTTGATTTACAGGTTTCAAGATGAAGCAAACTCAAAGCCCCGTTCCTATTCTTACTGTTGACAAATGTCTATTATAGTGTGTAACATCATAACCATGAAGAATAAGAGAAATGTAGTATATTGTTCATTTATGCTATTCTTACATCTAGATTGGAAAAAAAATTACGCTACTTCTATCTCACTGTACGTCTCATTTCAAGGTACACTAACAATATGAGTTAGAAAGAGATGATCTAAGTGGAAATAACAGACAACCGATTGAGTTCAATTCTCAAGTTAGCTATGTCTAAGGTCTAAGGATTAGATAAGCAATTTTGTTAGTAATTACTGGTGTTATCTTATTTTTCATGTATGGAAGGCCTAATTGTCTTAAGAATAACACAAGTATCTATAGTTATGTTGTTATAGGTTCAGACAAGCATTTCTCTCCTTAATTGAAGGTTGGAGTAAGTACTTTGGCTAATTGTTACAATTTAAATCTGATTAGTCATTTTTAGCCCCGTAGGCCGTAGTTAAATTCTCATTTAAAAAGCACGGTAGCTAATGTTGTGATCTTTCATTGACTGTCTATATTTACTCTATTTTGGCATCAATCATTGATCAACCTTTGAACATAATCGACTTTTCCTTGTGTCAATCATATCAACATATGCAATTTAGCTTTATTTTTTTTTTTGGATGTGCTACTTTTGAACCATTTTTTTATTGTTCGCTGCTATTGTTCGTCATCAAATGATTATGCACAACATCCATAACTTGAAAATATAAAATGTTGGGCCCGCGCTAGCAATGTAGCAAACTCGGTGGAGTTGGAAAGAGGATTCCAAGACCTTTCATTTGATATCTTATAGGCCACCTAGCTCATCCTGTACTGAAAGTTATGGTCGTTTGAAGTTGACTCAAAACTCACAACTTAAGCATAAATTACAATATTTTAGATTTTGCTATTTCCAATTTAGTTCTTTCTAATATTAGCTCTTTCAAATACCAAGGTGTTACAAAAATAAATTCAGATGAATAGAAAATTACTTTTAAGGCTCCAAACTTTAATACTTTAATAGATCATACAATGGACTACTTTATTAATAGCATATCTACATATAATATATTAATATGTGAGTGCATAAAATAGAAATTACTAACATTGCAATCTCCAATAGTCGATAATTATTGTGTTGAGCTATTTTTAATAGTACTCTAATATTTGTTTGCATTGTTAATTAATTGCTTCAACTTGATCTCACCAACAGGGCTGGTGCTATGGATTGACACCCTTCGCCGAAAAATTACATGATATATATATGTCAAATATTACTTTTTTTAAATCAAATTTGAGCTCGAAGCTCGTTTATTCAATGATAAATATCAAAAATACATGTCTGCCTTGCCCAACTTTGAAAAGGAAAGTTAGCCCAAATATATCAATACCCTTTTTATTTCTCACCCTATTTTTAACACTTTCCCTAACATTTGTTTCCAAATCCTCCTCTTTCGTATTCTTCTCCGTGGCGCCTTCATGATTCTCATTTGTCTCCTTTAGATCATCAGCATTCAACCATGGAGGTGTACCACTACACATCTTCAACAACTTCAATCAGTACTGCTCCTCCTTATCTTCCTCCTCCTTTATGTTTCTAATCTCTCTTTTATCTTGGTTTAGTATGTTCTGATTTATGGATCTAACACCGTTGCTAGCTGTGGATCCAAATATTCTGCTCTCGATCTTCCTCTCTATGACAATAGACGATGTGCTTTGGATGTATAGTCCTCAACTTTTGCCGGTTTCCTCATTTGTAAGCAGGTAGCTCTTTATTTCTCGCCGATTTTAAGCACTAGTATTGGCAAAAATTTGAGGTGTACATATAAAATCTTGCAAGACTCACCACATCTTGATTAATGTAATTGTGGTCCATACTGGCTGTTTATGTCTTTTATCTTTCTTGTCTTAATTCTCAAACTTGCGATTTGTGCTTTCTCCATGTTTAGAATTCTTCTGCAATTAGTTGGTAGTTGTTCAAATTGCTTGTATTCTTGTACCTCCGACTTACTGTAAGCACTATTGGCAATGACATCTGCTAGCTGATTTCCTTCCCTGTATACATGCTGAACTTTGAAGCTGTTTTGTTCCACAATTTGTATTGCTTCTTCCACTATGTCTAGTATCTCCCATGGTATTTGCCATTCCCTAAGTATCATTTTCATGATTCCTAGTGATTTGTTTCTAGAATAAACTTCCTGAGCATGTTTCTTATACAGTAAATTAGCCCTCTTAGTACTGTTGTCACGTCAAATATTACTTTATATTGATATATTAATCATTTTAAACACCCTAAATAACAACAATGAGTCGTAGCTTAGTGGCAAAATTGTGTCCAATATGTACACAATACCCAAGTTCAAATCACTGCATATATGTTTTGTATATTTTGTTTAATGTGGTCTGCTGTAAAATGATTAATTAAATGCAAAATGAAATACTTTGTTGTATATAGAGTGGTAGCTTGGTGGCAATAGTGTGAAGAAGTGTTTTTTCCGTTGAGGTTCAATTCCCCATGGCCACATTTTTTTTCTATGTTGGCTTTATTTTGGACATCCTTCACGAATTTTCTGCCTACACCACTGCTCACCAATATATTTGTGTTAATTCCAGTACTTTTTATCATGAGTTTAGCTTAAGGTTATGAATAATTCACTCCTAACCCTTTGCCTTCCTAGAAAGGGGGAGAAGACTCGAAGCACCCAAACTTTTCAACATGGCATTAGAGACGGCAAACATTATAACTATGTTGAAATCTTTCTATCTCCAAAATGAATCAGGCCACATGTGAGAAATGTGTGAGTTGAAAACATTATTAAGTAATTAATTAAAAGTATGTCTATTTAATCAGTCAAACATAATTTTAAATGACATTGTCACACACTTCAAGATTTTTAAAGAAAACATAAAGTTTTAATTAGGAAGTAAAAATTTAAATTAAACAAATCTCATGAGAAAATAAATTAAAGATGTGGTCAACATATATACATAAAACTAGACATGGTCATTCCATAAAATCCCTTTGTGAACCGACACTATTGGTGGGAAGTGAAAAAATTCAAATGTTAAGCTTTTCTTTACCTTTCACACTATATAGATAATCCTTCTCTAAGTCTTTTATTTCACCAAATCTCCATTTCTCTCTTTCACTTGCTTTCATAGGGGCATCTTTAAAAAGAGTAGGCCAAAAGAAATCATATTGCAATACCTTATGTGCAGTTCGCTCTCCCCCGTGGTGTCCACCGTATGGTGAAGAGCGACAACTCTCCATCACTTGTGTCGCCTCCTGTTCAGCTATACACCTTCCCATCATCTGATCATGTCCCTATTTGAATAAGAAGGGCTCATCCCATATATAGAAGCGTGCATCATACTTCAGCCTCTACTTTTGATGTGTTGAGGCCCCAGGTGGAAATAAACCACTCACCAGAAAGTTAACAATGTCAGCATACCAAGGCACTTGAGCAAGGTCCAAGGCAAGCAATTACTCATCAGGAAACTCTTCGCGAATCTGCCCCTCATTCTGCACATGAGATGAATCCTCCAATCTGGACAGATCATCAGCTATCTGGTTCTTAATTCCCTTCCTATCTCTTATCTCTAGATCAAACTCTTGTAATAGCAGAATCCACCTAATTAGCCTCGGTTTGGCATCCTTCTTATTAAACAAGTATCAGATTGCAGCATGATCAATGTAGACTATAACTTTGGTTCCTACCAAGTATGATCTGAACTTATCAAATGCAAACACTAATGCCAACATCTCCTTCTCAGTAACAGTATAATTTGATTGGGCTGCATTAAGTGTATCGCTAGCATAGTAGAGGGAATGAAACATCTTATCTTTTCGCTACCCAAGCACTACCCCAACCGCTATATCACTGGCATCGCACATAAGCTCGAATGGAAGCTCCCAGTTTGGAGCAATCAGAATAGGAGCTTCTATTAACTTCTTCTTTAGCAATTCAAATGCCTGCAAACACTTCTCATCAAAGAAAAACTTCATATCTTTCTCTAACAGGCTGTACATAGGTCTTACAGTCTTAGAGAAGCCCTTGATGAACCTCATATAAAACCAAACATGGCCTAGAAAGCTTCTAACTCCCTTTACTGTGATGGGGCCAATAGCCTCCACTTTGGCTTTGTCAACTTCCAGCCCATTCTTGGAGATTTTGTGCCCCAACACAATTCCCTCTCGAACTAGAAAATGACACTTCTCCCAGTTCAACACCAGATTTGTTTCTTCACACCTAGCAAGAACTCTGTCAATATTAGTCAAACAAAGTTCAAAAGACTCATCAAACACTGAGAAGTCATCCATGAACACTTCAACAAAATCCTCCACCATATCATGGAAGATTGCCATCATGCATCTCTAAAATGTCGCCGGTGCATTTCATAAGCTGAATGGCATGCACTTGAATGCATACGTGCCATACAAACAAGTGAAGGTAGTCGTCTCCTAGTCCTCTAGTGCAATAACAATCTGATTGTACCCTGAGTTGCCATCAAGGAAGCAGTAGTATTATTGACCCGCCAATCTATCCAATATCTGATCAATAAAAGTTATCGGGTAATGGTCCTTCCTAGTGGCGTCATTTAACTTCCTGTAGTCCATGAAGATGCGCCACCCCATCACTGTTCTTGTGGGGATTAACTCATTCTTCTCATTAGTTACCATAGTCATTCCACCCTTCTTGGGCACACACTATACTGGACTCACCCACTTACTATCTGATATGGGGTACATAATCCCTGCATCTAACTACTTGATCACCTCTTTTCTCACCATATCCTTTATCACTGGATTCAGTCTCCATTGATGTTGTGCACTCGGCTTATGCCCATCCTCCAGGTAAATTTTATGCATGCATAATGCGGGACTAATTCCATGGATGTGGGACATTTGCCAACCCAAAGCTGCTTTTCTCTTCTTTAAAATGATTAGAGATGCTTCCACCTGTACATCAGATAATGCCGCAGATAAAATAACCGGTAGAGTTTTATCTTCACCCAAAAATGTATACCTGAGGTGGGCTGGCAATGCTTTTAACTCCAACTGGGGTGCTTCTTCAATGGAGGGCTTGGGTGAAGGACCCAACACCCTATTTAAAGGCTTCCAATGATCTCCAGATGTACCTACAAGTGTCACATCAAGACATTGCACCATTTCATGTGCCTCAGCATCCCCATAGATATCATCTTCTACCAACACTTGCTCTACAGGGTCCTTAGATGCAATGTATCGAGCCTCTGCCTCAAGATCTATCACAGTTATGGGAAACAACTCCTCATAAACAGCTGTCAGCTTTAATGCCTTGTACACGTCGAACACCTCCACTTTATCATGTGCCCGCATAGTAAGTTGCCCAGCTGCTACATCTATCATAGCCCGCCCAGTAGCCAAAAAAGGTCTTTCTAAGATGAATGGGACCTCAGGATCTGGCTCAAAATTCAGCATAACAAAGTCTATAGGGAATATCAACGATCCCACTTGTACTAACACATCCTCTACAACACCCTCAGGCCTAGCAACAGATCTATCAGCCAACTGTATGATGATGGTAGTAGGTTTCGGACTACCCAACCCCAACTTTTTGTACAATGAAGTTGGCATCAAATTGATACTAGCTCCTAGATCACACAATCCTCGCGCATGAATGCTTTGCCCTATAGTGATCTGAACGGTAAAGCTACCCGGATCTTTTAGTTTAGTGGGCAACTTATTTTGGATTCTGGAAGTGCACTCTTCAGTAAGTGCAACAGTCTCATATTCAGTCAGCCTCTTTTTGTTCGCCACATATTTGGCATACCTGGGTATACCCTGCAAAACATCTACCAATGGCAAGTTAATGTGAACTCGTTTCAAAAAAGAGAAAAAATTGCCAAAACACTCATCCTCCTTCTGTTTCTTGAACTTTTGAGGAAATAGGGGAGGTGGTTTCATTATTGATTGCACTCGTTCTTCTTGTGCAACAACCTCACTCTCTTTATTCGCAGATTCTATATTTCTTTTCTTTGGAGCCAACTCCTCCAATTGCAAACACTACGAGTACCTACCGCGTTTACCTGTTTGGGATTTGGATAAGTGTTTCCTTGCAAACCTCCCTGCAGTCATGAGTTCTGGGCACTAGCAAACTGCCTGAATTGCTTCTCCAGATTCTGTGTAGCCAACTGATTATTTCTCACATCAGCAGCTAACTGGCTTGATTAGCCATGATCTTTTTCATCATCTCCTCTATGCTCATGTTACCAGACTGCTTATTTGGTTGTTCCCTTTGAGCTTGTGGTTGGTACCTTTGTGCATTTCCTTGGGGTCTATATTGATTTTTTCCTTGAGCCTGATTTTGATTTCCACCCCAAGAAAAGTTTGGATGGTTGCGCCAACTCGGGTTGTAAGAGTTTTCATAATTCTGCTAGCCTCCTGCTCGTTGTGCAACAGAATCCGGGTCCGCACCACATACGTCTACACTATAGTCACCACCTCCGTAGATCTCACGCCATGTTGGTGGTTGTTGAACTACATTCACCTGCGCGGGCTGTTGTCCTAATGCTAGATTGCTGAAGTGGGTGTTCATATTTTGCATCGCAACAATTTGTGCAGTTAAAGCAGTCGCTGCATCTACTTCCAGCATACCAGTAGTTTTTTGTACCACAGGTTTCACCCCTGCACCGTTCCATTCAGGGTTAGTTCAGCAGGGTGAATAGCTCAGCATATGTCTTCTCCAAAACCTGACCACCTGCAGCTGAATCAAGTAGAATTTTGGTGTTAAGCTCTAATCCTTCAATGAAGGTATGTACCAACACCTCATTAGATTTATGATGATGTGGACAGCTCATCAATATTGATTTAAACCTGTCCCAAGCTTGGTACAAGTTCTCTCCCCCTTTCTGTCTAAAACTCAGAATGTCACTCCTCAACTTAGTTGTTTTCCCAGATGGAAAAAGTCTGATGAGGAACTTCTGTGCAAGGTCATTCTAGGTGGTAATTGAGTTCGCGGGCTCTAATTTTAACCATCTTTTTGCTTCCCCAAGTAGAGGAAAGGGGAATAGAGTGAGCGTCACGTAATCCTCGTTTACTCCAGTTGGAGTGTAAGTATCACTGATCTCAAGGATGTTTTGGATATGGACTGTTGGATCCTCGTGTAATAGACAAGTGAACTGCCCATTAGTGTGCAATAGTTGCACCATACTCTGCTTCAGTTCAAACTTTCCACCAACTACAGGTTTCTAGATACATGATGTCACATTGGTGGTACGTGGGATTGCCACGTCTCTTACCTTCACCTCAGCTATTATTTCAGGTTCCTCTTGCTCAACTCTTTCTACCGGAGATGTTGGTTCACTAGCAAGAAGAGGGACTGGGTAAGTAAGTCGTCTTAGCTGTCTCTGGTAGTGTATGAATCTTTTTGGTTCAGCTAGAGGCGATACCAATCCTTGATCGTCATCCAATTTGAAATTCCAATACAACCTGCAACAATGAAATGCTACGATCAAGTTGTCAACACTTGCTTTTTAACTTCAGAAATCAAAAAAATTAGATAATTCCTAATTCTAAAGTACCAGGCAGCGATGCCAAAAACTTGTTGCGCCCAAATCGCACATTGGTCGTCCAAGTATTAAAGTGGATCTTAAAAATAGTCGGGTATCGTACCCACAAGGACTTACGTTTAGAATCACTTAATTTCTCCAACTTTTAGCTAAGCACAAGTGTTATCAATATTTCAAAATTGATTTATTTTATAATTCTAAACAAAAATGTAGCAAACACGATTCAATTTCAACGGTTTAACAAACAATGATTGTGTAAGGTCCAGGGCTGCATCTTTTATTAGGATTCATGCAATTAATATCATTTAAATGGGTATTTATCAACTATCGAATCAATGAATCACAGGGTTATATGTATGATCATGATCTCCCGACCTCTAATCGCCTATGATAAATGACAACCTAACTACATCATTGAGCGGGGATGGGCTAGATCAAGCACCGAGCATTACAATTTCTTCCTGTATAGTGACCAAGCATGGTTTGTAGGTATATCTCTATCCTAGATAAAAATTAACCCTAATTCTTAAGAGTTAATCATGCTCCTTATGCCCCACGTTCTATCCTCTTATTCCTCTCCCAAGTTCAATTCGGACAATATATTTATTTCAATAGTGATCAGTCACGAAATACCAAAAATAAGAACATAAGAAAGATTCATATGATAATTGACATTAACCCAATGAAAAAAGCAATAGATTACAATCATCTTGTATCCACAACCCTAGAACTAGGGTATTTAGCTACCCATAATCAAAGATTCGATCAAACAATGTTTAAGTATCATAGAAAGATCGAAAGTAAAAGAGTTTAGGAAAGAACCCTAAAAATGATGAAAGCATTCTCCCAAGTCGTCATTCTTCAAAACCCAGAAAAAGAAATGATTAATAAAATAAAGTATTAGCCTATTTATACTAAAAGTCGAAACGGCCAAAACTGGGACATCAGGGTGCGAAGCGGAGTGTGTTCAAACTTCCATTCGAACGCAGTTGTTCTTCTCCACGATGCGGGCACTCCACGGAGTGTTCTACCTAAATGTGACTCTCTTGAATTAATTTGAGACTCCTTCTCCGCGACGCGGAGAGGATACGGCCTTGCCTTAAAATCTTTTTCTTCATTTTTCTTCCTTGCTTCTCTTCTACTTGAATCTTTTGTGTTCCCCATTGTCCATTTTCGTGCTCATTTCTCCCATTAAGCTCACCTACACAACTAATCATATTGGTTAGCTTATATACAATCAAAAGACTCGATAGGACTATAAACAAACACATATTGGATTCAAACTTAGCTTAAATACGAGCGTTATTAGATTTCTAGGCATATAAATATGCCTAAGATCAGGTTGCCACTTTTGTGCTAATTTGAAGTTGTTACTGTCTTAGAGAGATTAGGTTTTAGAGCTAAGCTAATCTCTTTTGAAATCTTTAAATTATATAAATCCTTAGTAGTTTTTTATAAATTCGTTGTAGTTTTTTCTTGCTCAAAGAACTTTAATGTATATGAGCTTTAATCAAAGCTTTTGTACATTTCTTTTGCATTAAACGTCTATTTTATGTGTCAATTAGTGAATTTAGATCACTAACTGAGAGTCATCTTTTACAGCTACATATACATCTAACTATTTTCATCACATTTTTCAATTTGTTTCCTTTTGATGGAGCTTTTACTTATTTGTGCTTCCATTTATATCCGTTTTTGAGTTTTAAATATTCAAATTGAATAATGCAAAGCAAATGTTAAATCAGGGAGAAGGAAGTAAATACAAGGAATCATAGATGTCAACTGATAAAAAATTGAAGATATCAACTCTCTCTCACACACACACACTACCTTTTATAAATATTCAAAAATCGTCAAAAATATTTTTTTAATTAGTTTAGTTTAATTATAATTTATATTTTTGAGTTAGCTTGTTTATAATTAAGTTAATTATTTTATTTTGTTAAGATTAAGAAGCTCTGGTGTTGACCTTACCCAAAGGATTGGATGGTTTTGTGGTGTATTGTGATGCCTCTAGAGTTGGGTTTGGATGTGTGGTTCTGCAAAATGGTAAGGTTATTGCCTATGCTTCAAGGCAACTTAAAGTCCATGAGAAGAATTATCCTACCCATGATCTTGAGTTAGCGGCGGTTGTTTTTTCCTTAAAGATATGGAGGCATTATTTGTATGGGGTCCATGTTGATGTTTTCACTGATCATAAGAGTCTTCAATATGTGCTTAGTCAAAAGGACTTGAATCTTCACCAAAGAAGGTGGCTTGAGTTATTGAAGGATTATGACATGAGTGTTCTTTATCACCCCGGTAAAGCTAATGTGGTAGCGGTTGATTTTAGTAGATTGTTGATGGGTAGTGTGGCTCATGTAGAGGCTGAAAAGAAAGAGTTGGTTCGTGATGTGTATAGGTTGGCCCGACTAGGTGTTCAACTAGTGGACTCCGCCAAGGGTTATGTCATGATCCATAATGGTTCTGAATCATCCTTTGTGATAGATGTGAAGTCTAAGCAAAGTCTTAATCCTATCTTGGTTGAGTTGAAAGAGGCGGTACTTAAAAAGTCCATTAAGATTTTCTCCTAAGGGGGAGATGGGGTTCTAAGGTATCAAGGTAGGTTATGTGTGTCATGCCCCGAGCCTGCATACACCCTAGACATGGCCGGCACTCGAGAACCATTGTTGGCCCCAAGCGAACCCTTGGCCTGGCTTACTTACTCAGCGGAAGACTATATGCATAAATAAAATGATCAATTACTATACTCACTTTAATAATAAGATAACTTAAGAATGTTCAAAAGTCAAACATTCAACTTGGCCATAATGGCAACTCAAGTCTTAACATATGAAATGAAAATGTAAAGACAAATGAACTACTAACTGTCTGACTGTCTATGAAGCCTCTAAACAACTGAGATGGATGTCGGGAAAGGCCCATGGCATCCTAATGAACTAATAATAAAACTGAAAGCAATAAAAGGGATCCTCCGGAAGCAAGCAGGCTCACCACAAGTCTTTGAGTGCTCAAACTAGATCAACGAAGCGCTGGATGCTGATCCTGGTTACCTGCGTCTACATCATAATAAGATGCAGGCCAACTGGCATCAGTACATTGAATGTATGAGTATGCGAGTTGGAATGCTAAACACAACTTAAGCTTAAAAAGGATCTGAAAGGAACACTTACCTTGGCTTTACTCAACTCCTGAATAACTTAACAAAATATCAGGCAATAAACATATGCAATATATAGAAATATTTTAAAACAATGGAAAACAACTTAGATCGTTAAAGAAAATGCAATAACAAAGTCAACTTTACTCATATAATAAAGTAATGTAGTTTCTGTGGGAGATTCTCTAACCGACAACCACCACTATGAGCCTAAGTGGTGATACAACGTCTTGCCCACGCTGCCAGAACTATCCTATACTTTTCCGTCATATAGAACGCTTAACTAAGTTGATCCACTAGTCTATGCTAAAAGCATCTTAAGGAGTCATCTAAAAAGTATGATCCTTTACTGCCCATGATGACTACATGTTTTATGGAGACTTCAGTTAATATGAAATCGCATCCCCAAATCGGTGCTCAATACTACTCCCAAAATATACTTAGCTCATATGATTTAAAATCAAAACTTCTTTCTTTTGTTTGAGATAATTACTCAAAACTTTAGCTTAAAAGCACTCTTTGGAAATCGATGTTTCCCTTTCTTATTCAAATGTGAAAGCATTTAAAACTCTTGGGAATACTTAGTTCCCTTATAACTTTTTGAGAAATGAACTCAACTCTTTACTCTTTGCTTAACTTGAAACTTGAGTCTTAAAACAAGGTTAAAACATTTGTGAAAGACTTTAGAAAAACTTTATAAACTTCTCTTGACTTGCTTCTTAACTTCTAGACTTGACTCTTAATTTCTCTTGACTTAGATCCCAACTTTCCTTGAATTGGATTATGGATTTAAGGTTCATGATCTCACATTTATGGATGATTTCATGATATTTAGATGTACCTAAGATTATTGGAATCAACTAAGAAACATAGGTACATTGCTAAGGAACAAGTACGAAAAGATGGGGGACGAATGGGGAGAATTAGCGTCCCTGGTGCTCTGAGAGGCGCGGGGTACCAGCCCTCAACATTCAGGGACTGGTCTAGGGGGTTCTGGCTGGCGTGGAGCCCCAAGAGTGAAGATTCAGGGATCCTTTTAGGGCACACTGGTTGGCGCGACGCCCCACCCTTATCCCCAGGTGTTTGACGACTTTTCTTCTCTGTTTTTCATCTCCAAACCCTCTAAACTTCAATGGTTCCTTCCCCAAACACTTAGAATCATTTATACCCTCAATATATGATAGATTCAAACCAAAATTACACCCAAAAACATGAATCAAATCACATGAAAGAAACTCTAACAACACAACCCACAAGAAATTCAAACAAAACTTTCAACAATGTTCATCAAGAACCCAATTTCTAAACTTTCAAAGACTTAATTTCGCTAAATTGAATCATGGTTGGTGCGTGCGTGAACTAACCCAACACTATGTGATCTCACATACCTCATAGGGATCACCCCTTGACGAAATCCACACGCAAAATTCCAAGAAATCGACGAATCTTGAACGTTCTTCTCCTTTCTCCTCTTTTCTCCTCTTTTGGAAGCCCTAGCGTGAAATTCACTTTTCTAAACTGACTAAAATCTGACTTTACCCCAATTAAACTCCTAAAAATGAATTAGAATAATTAGGTAAGGAAAAGACTAAATTACCCTTCCAAAATTCGGATTAGACTTTCCTTATTCAAACAACCCAACTTCCAAAGGGCATAGCTCACTCATACGAACTCGGAATCGTGCAAAATCCACGGTGTTGGAAAGGTTATCCCAAGATATTTTCAACCATATCTAGAAATACACCTAACTCATGCTGATATAGGAGTTATGTCCGTTTGAAGTTGGCCGAAACTCAACTTATTCTAACTTAACAAAATTTCCAGATTTTCATTCTTTCCAAAAATGACTATTTCCAATTATTAGCTTCTTCCTAGTAATTTCAAATTGAGAGATTTTACAATATCTCCCCCTTGGGAATATTCATCCTCGAATGAGATTACTCTTACTAGGCTAAGGGTGCAACATGCGACATTCAGTTCAAGCACCCACAAGCAAATGCAAAACAACATGCCAACTTATAAATAAATACTAAGGAAGGATTAGTACCTTAATTCAGAACTTCTCCGAATTCAAAGAAATGTGGATATCTCTTCTTCATATCCTCCTCAGCTTCCCAAGTAGCTTCTTCAACAAATTGGTTCCTCCAAAGGACTTTGATTGATGCTACCTCTTTTGTCATCAACTTACGAACTTGGCGATCTAGAATTTGAACCGGAATCTCTTCATAAGATAACCTATCATTGATCCCAATATCTTCAGTTGGTATGATCAATGAAGGATCGCCCATGCACTTCTTCAACATAGAGATGTGAAACACCGGATGAACCGCGACTAACTCTTGTAGTAGCTCCAACTTATAAGCTACTTTGCCAATCCTCTTGGCTATTCCATAAGGTCCAATATACCGGGGACTAAGTTTCCCCTTTTTACCAAATCTCAAGTCACCCATCATGGGTGAAACTTTTAAATACACCCAATCATCTACTTCAAACTCTAACTCTCTTCTCCTAACATCGGTGTAGGATTTCTGACGACTATGCGCTGTCTTCAATCTCTCTTGTATCACTTTCACCTTCTCCATGGCTTGATGAACTAAATCTGGTCCTATCAACCCTACTTCACCAACTTCAAACCATCCAATAGGAGATCTGCATATTCTCCCCTAAAGAGCTTCATAAGGAGCCATTTGGATGCTAGAGTGGTAACTATTGTTGTAAGCAAATTCAATAAGAGGTAGGTGATCATCCCAATTACCTTTGAAGTCAATCACACAAGCCCTCAACTTATCCTCTAAGTTCTGAATAGTGCGCTCTGCTTCACCATCAGTCAAGGATGAAAAGAAGTACTCAAGTTCACCTTTGAATCCAAGCCTTTCTGGAATGACTTCAAAAATTGTGCAGTAAATTGCACACCTCTATCTGAAATAATGGAGACTGGAACCCCATGAAGTCTTACCACCTCTTGAAGATACAATTTAGCATAATCTTCTGCCGAATGAGTAGTTTTTATCGGCAAAAAGTAGGCTGGCTTTGTCATTCTGTCGACAATCACCCAAATAGAATCATGTTTCTTGCAAGACCTTGGTAAACCTATGATGAAGTCCATATTAATCATCTCCCACTTTAATTTCGGAAGTTCTATATTCTGAGCCAAACCACCGGGCCTTTTGTGCTCTACTTTAACTTGTTGGCAATTTAGGAAGCAACAAATTCTGCAACACCCTTCTTCATACTATTCCACCAATACACCTCTCTCAAATCATGATATATCTTTGTGGAACCCGGATGAATGGAATATCTGGAGCTATGAGCCTCCTCCATGATCCTCTCTTGGAGTCCATTCACCATTGGTACACACAACCTACCTTTATATCTCAATACTTCATCTCCCCCTTGTTCAAAAGCTAATACTTCTTGCTTATGAACATTTGCCTTCAATTCAACCAAAATGGGATATTGGTCTTGCTTTTCTTTCACTTCTGACACTAATGAAGATTTAGCCCCATTCATCACCACTACTCATCCTTCTGTGGAATCCATCAGTCAGACTTCTAAGCGTGCAAGTCTATGCACATCTTTCACTAACTCTTTCTTTTCTTCCTTAACATGGGCGGTACTACCCATAGACAACCTGCTTAAAGCATCAGCAACAACATTAGCCTTACCTAGGTGGTAAAGAATACTCATATCATAATCCTTGAGTAATTCTTTGCCTTTATATAAAACGCTTAACTAAGTGGATCCACTAGTCTATGCTAAAATCAACTTAAGGAGTCATCTAAAAAGTATGATTCTTTACTACCCATGATGGCTATATAGTTTATGGAGACTTCAGTTAATATGAACTCGCATCCCCAAATCGGTGTTCAATACTACTCCCAAAATATACTTAGCTCATATGATTTAAAATAAAAACTTCTTTCTTTTGTTAGACATAATTACTCAAAACTTTAGCTTAAAAGCTCTTTTGGAAATTGATGTTTCCCTTTCTTATTCAAATATGAAAACATTTAAAATTCTTGGGAATACTTAGTTCCCTTATAGCTTTTTGAGAAATGAACTGAAATCTTTAATCTTTGCTTAACTTGAAACTTAAGTCCTGAAACAAGGTTAAAACATTTTTGAAAGACTTTAGAAAAACTTTATAAACCTCTTTTGACTTGCTTCTTAACTTCTAGACTTGACTCTTAACTTCTATTGACTTTGATCCTAACTTTCCTTGAATTGGATTTGGATTTAAGGTTCATGATCTCATGTTTATGGATGATTTCATGATGTTTAGATGTACCTAAGAGTGTTGGAATCAACTAAGAAACATAGGTACATTGCTAAGGAACAAGTACGAAAAGATGGGGGACGAATAGGGGGGGGGGGGAGTGGCGTCCCTGGCGCTCTGAGAGGTGTGGGGCGCCAGGGGGGGTGGCTGGCATGTCTCCCCAAGGGTGAAGATTCAAAGACCCTTTTGGGGGGCGCTGGCTGGCGCGATGCATCACCCTTATCCCTAGGTGTTTGACGACTTTTCTTCTCCGTTTTTCATCTCTAAACTTCAATGGTTCCTTCCCCAAACACTTACAATCAATTATACCCTCAATATATGATAGATTCAAACCAAAATTAAACCCAGAAACATGAATCAAATCGCATGCAAGAAACTCCAACAACATAACCCACAAGAAATTCAAACTAAACTTTCAACAATGTTCATCAAGAACCCAATTCCTAAACTTTCAAAGACTTAATTTCGCTGATTGAATCATGGTTGGAGTGTGGGTGAACTAACCCAATGCTATGTGATCTCACATACCTAGTAGGGATCACCCCTTGACGAAATCCACACGCAAAATTCCAAGAAATCGACGAATCTTGAACGTTCTTCTCCTTTCTCCTCTTTTCTCCTCTTCTCCAAGCCCTAGCGTGAAATTCACTTTTCTAAACTGACTAAAATCTGACTTTACCCTAATTAAACTCCTAAAAACGAATTAGAATAATTAGGTAAGGAAAAGACTAAATTACCCTTCCAAAATTCGAATTAGACTTTCCTTATTCAAACAACCCAACTTCCAAAGGGCATAACTCATTCATACGAACTCGGAATCGCGCAAACTCCATGGAATTGGAAAGGTTATCCCTAGTGCTTTCCAACCATATCTGGAAATATACCTAAATCATCCTGAGATAGGAGTTATGTCCGTTTGAAGTTGGCCAAAACTCAACTTATTCTAACTTAACAAAATTTCCAGATTTTCATTCTTTCCAAAAATGACTATTTCCAATTATTAGCTTCTTCCTAGTCATTTCAAATTGTGATATGTTACAATGTGTTCCAAATATTGACGGTTTTAGGGAGCAAATTCTTGAATAAGCCTATAGTTCTTGGTATTCTATTCACTCGGGAGCCACCAAGATGTACCGTGACCTACAGGAAGTCTATTGGTGAAATGGGATGAAAAAGGACATCGCAGAATTTTTGGTCAAATGCCCTAATTGTCAACAAGTTAATGTTGAGCACCAGAGGCCGGGAGGCTTTTCACAAGATATTGCTATTCCTACTTGGAAGTGGGAAGATGTGAACATGGATTTTATCATAGGCTTTCCACATACTAGATGGCAACGTGACTTGATATGGGTAATAGTGGATAGGATGACTAAGTCTACTCATTTCATTCCCATCAAGGTGTCCTACTCAGTGGAAGAGTATGCTAAGTTGTATGTTAAGGAAATAGTGAAGTTACATGGAGTACCCTTGTCTATAATTTCAAATCGAGGTCCCCAATTTACTTTACAGTTTTAGAAGTCTTTCCAAAATGGGCTAGGTACCAAGGTGAAGCTTAGCATAGCTTTTCACCCCTCAAACGGATGGTCAAGCAGAACACACCATTCAGACTTTAGAGGACATGATGAAGGCATGAGTGATAGTTTTTAAGGGCAATTGGGATGACCATATGTCGTTAGTTGAGTTTGCTTATAATAACAGTTATCATTCGAGTATATAGACATGGCTCCCTTTGAGGATCTCTATGGTAAAAGATGTAGGTCTACTATAGGATGATTTGAAGTAGGAGAAGTTTCTCTCCTAGGTTCGGAATTGGTGCATGAGGCCATTGAGAAGATGCGGGTCATTAGAGAGAGGTTAAGGACGGCCCAAAGTCGGCAAAAGTCCTAAGCCAATGTTAGAAGGAGAGATCTCAAATTTGATGTCCATGATTGGGTTTATTTGAAAATCTCACCCATGAAGGGTGTTATAAGGTTTGGGAAGAATGGGAAACTTACTCCTCAGTTTGTGGGTCCTTATGAGATTTTGAGGCGTGTTGGCAAGGTTGCATATGAGTTAGATTTGCCAAATGAGTTGGTGTTGGTGCATCCGGTGTTCCATGTCTCAATGTTGAAGAAATGTATAGGGGATCCATCAACCATAGTTCCCTTAGAGGGTTTAGAGATTAAGGAGAATCATGATTACGAAGAGGTACCGATTGAAATCTTAGACGGGCAAGTCAAGAGGTTGAGAAACAAGGAAGTTGCCTCCATGAAGGTATTGTGGAGGAATCACTTAGTTGAGGGTGCCACTTAGGAGGCCGAGGCTGATATGAAGTCCAGATATCGTCATCTTTTTCCTATCTCTCCTAGCAAAGCTTGAGGTAACGAGTTCCTCTTGAGTTTTCTTGTTAGGAGTCATATGTGATTTAGTGTTTCCATGATTTCCTTATGATTATGCATCTTCTTGAGAAACTCATATTTAGTAAGAAAATGAGTTTTCATAATTGATGTTCCTCATGTTGTTGTGCATTTAGTATGAATTGTCTATTGACTTCATGAGATAAATTGATGAACATGCTTTATATGTATATGCTTTTCTTGACAAAATAGCCTAATGGCTTTATGAGATTGTGTTGAGCATGCTTTAAAGCTTGGAGAAGGTAGTTCCTCCTATGGATATGAGAAATGTGGAATTTTCATGCATAATGGGTTATTAGATGTAGTTCCTACTTCCTTGTGATGCACTGATTATGTTTGAGATGGAGTTGATGTTTCCTCCTTTGAATTGTGCATTGTGCATGATGGGCTGCTAGTCTTGAGTCTTCACTTCCGTTAGGTGTCTAGATCGTCATTTGAGGATGAATGAGCCAAGGGGGAGATTGTAACACCCCGAAAACTAGTAGGCTAAACTAGAGCTAACATGAGGGTTAGAGTTAAGGAGGTGGGCAAGGGCCAAGGGAGAGGACTAAGGGAGTCCACTCTCCCCTAGACATTGCCCTAGCGACCATAACCACCACCACGACTTGTGGTAGGGACCATGACCCATGGTGTGGCCCGTGCTGGACTAGGCAGTGAGCTTCCAAAAATCTGCCCAAAATAAGCTACTCTTCATGAGCCACTTCACGGCTCGTGGTGAAGACCACAGCTTGTGGAAAGGCTCGTGGAGGAGATTTGGGTGTGTGAAGGTGGAAAGAAAATGGAAAGCCACTGCCTCAAGACCCTCGAGAGGGACCATGGCTCGTGGAGCCCCTCGTGAAGTTACCTTGGGCTTGTGGGCTAAAGGCACATGTTTCCTAGCCACTGCCTCAAGACCATGAAGGAGACCACGACTCATGGTCATGACCACAGCTCGTTGAGCCCCTTGTGGCACCTGGACAGGTCACTTAAAGTGAGGGGTGTTTTGAGAAATTCTGATTTAAGTCCAATCAAAGTGAAGTTGTTTTGGGTAAGTTTAGGGTCACTATATAAGTCATTTTTAAGTCAAATTCGCCTAAAATAAGTCATATTTTCAAAACACCTAAATAATTCCCAAAGTTCATCTCCTCTCCAAAAATTCTCTCTCTAGAACTTCAAAGAAGAAGTTGAAGGCTAGGGTTCAAGAATCAAGGAGCTTTACATCAAATTCTTAGGGATTTGTGATTGAGGTATGGTGGTTTTCATCCATGGGTAGCTTTCACCCATGGAGCCCTCTCAAAATCTTCAATTTCAAATGGTAGATTTCCCCAATAAGCTAGGATTTTCTTCATTCACCATGGGTTCTTTGATCTAATGATTTGAATGGTTTAATTATGTCTATACATGCATGAATTGATGATATGCAATGCTTTTATGATACTTCCCATATGAACCCATTCAAATCCCCATATTTCTCTAAATTATGATCTCATAGGTTGGGTTGTCAATTGAGAAAGAGGTGTTTTTATGATCTAATGTATGATTTTATAGAATTACATGAAATTATGATGAAATCCCTATCTAATGCTTAAATTCTAGTTTTGGTGATTGATGATGGCTTTGAACCTTGGAAGGGCAAAGTGTGAGTTTATACATGATCTTGTGAAACTTATGTAAATGTTATGAAGGTGCTTTGAGAGTAAAGTGTCAATGTTGATTGTGTTGTTGTGTTGTTGAAATGTCATTCTCATGAAACACTTACAACCATTATGTGAAAGGTTTTCTCACATAGAAAGGATTCTTAGGTTGAAAGACTATTCTCACCTAATTGAATCAATGAATAAGAGCTATCCTTATGAACTAACTTGGATTGATTGTCAAGGACCTTCTTCCATGAGACATGAGTTAAGTAAGACTTAATAAAGTATTATGTGGGAATTATGCTTAGCACCGAGTGGATATTGACAATGAGATGGAAGCTCTCCCGTTAGTAGAGGCCGGGTTTCTAGTAGCGATCTCCGTATCCCATAAACATGTGCCCCCATAGGTTATTTAGCTAGTGGATCCACCTAAGCTAAGAGTTCATGGTTCTACCTTAGGCGAGTAGAACATCCCTTTTCGGTGTGGGAGACACCGGGTGATCATGTTTTAGCTCACATGGTCTCTATGTCGGTTAAGGCTATTCTCCCACAATAAGTATATGAATAATGAACTATGGTTACTGAAGAGACTTTTATTATGAGTTCAAAGGTTTTAAATATGATATTGACTTATGTTGTCCATGATTATGACTTATGACTTCTATTGTCTTATATGATGTTCAAACTTGGCAAATGGCATGCTTTCAAATGAAATGTCCTTTTTCACAAGTTTTAAATGTATTTATGCATGGGTACCATACTTAGTACATTTTTGTGCTAACCCCTACTTTTCCTACTTTTTCCCAAGTGTAGGGTGTGGTTCTTGAGGTGACCATTCTAGTGGCTAGTGCTTGGACTTTGCTACCTTTCGAGCTTTGTTGGTGAGTCCTCATGGTTTGAGGACGGCTTTTTTCTCATGATGTAGTTTCCTTTATTGTATTTCCATTTTCGAACATGTTGTATGGGCCAGGCCCTATTTCATTCAAAGAATTATAATAGATGGCTATATTGAGACAAGTCTAGACCTCTGCTTTTGTTTATGAAAATTTAAGACTTGAAATGTGTTTTTACTCTTTATTGTTATATGCTTATGTTATGATATTCTAAGTGGCTTACATGGAACCTTTCGATGTTCTATATGACTTGTTACATCTAGGGGTACCCTGGGTCGTGACATGAATTGATTTTGAGTTCTTGATTCTTTTGAAATTCTATTCCTAATTATTGAATTTTTATATGTTATGCATTAATATTATTGAGTTGATTCGTTCTTGTCGATATTTCAACATGAACCATATGAATTGAGTATTCTTGAGATGAGTAGTATCGTTGAGTTTCGAGTTCTGAGTTCTTGAGTCCTTGAGTTCTTGAGTCTTGAGTTTTGAGTGCTGAGTTTCCTTATTGCTATTAAGATCCCTGAGTTAAGTCGTTCATGTCCATAATTCCACATGAACCTATGATTTGAGTTATAAATTTTGAAAAGCTTTTTAAAGTCAACACTTGAGTTCTTAAACTGAATTTTGAGAAAGTAAAGACAAGTTTTGAGAAAAGAGTTTCTAAAACATGATTAGTACGACAATCGAGTATGCCATCAATGTATGAGAATTATGGTATCTAGATATACCATCAATGTTTATGCAGTATGAATTTCGAAGTCATCGATGATCATATTAAAATATGATTTTGATATGTTTTTGAGACAGAGTTTTAAAGTATGAATTGAGTAAGAGTGTAAGGGGGCTATGTATTCCCAGAGGTATCAATTTTTACATTGATAAAAGAGAAACAGAAATTTCTAAATGAGTTATGAGTTCAAAAGATATTTCAAGAGCAGTTACCTATATTAAAAGGGTAGTTTGAGCAATTATCTCAAACCAAAGGAAGAGTTACGTTTTTAAATATATGAGAATGAGTATATATTATTATTGGAAGTATTATTGAGCACCAATATGGGGACGAGTTCGGACAACTCAAAGTCCTCATAAACCATGTATGCCAACATAGGTAAAGGGTCATACTTTTAGATGATTCCTTATTGCTTTTTAAGCATAGCTTAGTGGATCCACTTAGTTGAGGATGTACTATACCCCAGCAAGGTATATGACAATTCTGACAGCATGGGTGAGACGTTGTATCATCACGTAGCTCATAATGATGGTTGTCGGTTACAGAATCTCCCTATAGAGTTAAAGTGTATTTTTATATATCACTTATTATGTTGAGTTCAGAGATGAGAAAGTTTTTTGTAAAGTTTTAAATGATTTAACTCCTTTATTTCTGTACATTCAGTTTGAGTACATTGTTATCTATTACAGTCCTTTCTTTTAGTTATTTGTTATTCAGCGATATTACATACTCGTACATTCAATATACTGATGTCATTCGACCTGCATCTTTTGATGATGCAGATACAAGTTCTTAGGCTCCTCAACAAGAGTATTTGAGATCACTTCATCCGCTCGTCCGCTTTCGAGTGAGGTCCCCTTACTTCCGGAGGACTTTAGTCTTATGAGTTGTTAGTATTAGTAGCATTTTGAGTAGTCATGGGTCTTGTCCTAATACTCATCTTTCTATAGTAGAGGCTTCATAGATAGACAGTTTTGGAGAGTCTTACGATTTCAAATAATTTATTTAAAACTTATGTTTCATACTCAGTATATTCAATGAAGTTTTGAGATTCAGTAAACTGATTTTAAACGTTTCTTTCAAGTTGATGCTTATATATGCTTGAGTTAGTCTTCCTCTTGTAGTCATCCAGGATGAGGGTTCGCTTGGGGACCAACAATGGTTCTCGAGTGCTGGCCACGTCGAGGGTGTAGGGTCGGATCGTGACATTCCAACCACATTTACCAACATAAGTCCACCTCTTATGACATGTTTAGACAACAAATCTAGTTGGGTCATCATTTTGGCCATGTTTTCATCTCGTTCATGGTCCTTCTCAATTTTTTCTTTGCTCATACCCAGTTGTAGCGCAGATACTTGGTCTTCTCTAGTATGACATGCTTGGTTAACTTTTGGCATATCATCAAGCAAAAAAGCAACCAAATCATACATTTGTCTCATTAATAAACCTTGGACTTACTGATAAGTCACACCTTTATTGAGTGAATCAAGGCTGCAATAGAAGTATTACAACATCAAATCATCCATAATGCCTTGCGTTGAACATTGCAAGAGTAGTTTCTTGAACCTCAGTCATGTCTGATGTAGAGGTTCCCCTCTAATGGGCTTGAAATTTTGGATCTAGGTTCGAAGTTTAATGACCTTCTAGGGTGGAAGAAGACATCATTAGCTCTTTGCACAAAGTAATAGAATCATTTGACAATTCTGTCAACCATCTTGTAGCTTCACTCGTTAAAGAGAACTGGAATAACCACAACCTTATGAACTCTTGAGAGATATTCTTGAACACAAAAGGTCCACATACCTCCATGAAATTCCTAAGGTGTTCATTGGGATCCTCATAAGCTAGGCCCCCAAAATTTCCTTTTATCTGGAGCAATTGTATCATTGTTTTGGTTATGTGAAACACTGCCCTCCCAATTGTGTGAGGTATTCGGATTGTTCCCTTGGTTTAAATAACATCCATGTGCTTATCATTCAAATCACTCGTGTTGTCGTTTTGACCATACTGACTATCCTTATCACTACCATGGTCACTCATTGTATAAGACCTGCAAATTAGCCAACAACAACACAAAACAATAATCTACTATAACTAAACAAAATTAAAATCTAATTTCTCAATTAGAATTCTCAACCACCATCCCTTGGCAGCAGCACCATTTCTTATAATGCTCAAATGTCCTCCGTAAAATAAATTAAAAGGGACAACGGTCGTAGTCAATAAAAATACCCAATAAATAGTGGGGTCGAATCCCCTAGAGAATGATATATTGTGGAGAATTCCTATCAAGAAATTAGATTTTAAGATCACTCATTTGTAATAGTAAGAACGAGTGGGTGGATAATTCCACCAATTTAATAAAAACTTTGGTTATCAATTATCGCACTTTAACTAAAATATCAAAGAATTCAAGAGTTAACAAGCAATCTAGGGGTGCACGGATTGGAAATCGATGTCACATCGGGGTGATTGTGTTGCTCTATAGTGATGAACATTCATGAATAGTCTAAGTCATCTTCATTGACGCTAATCATCTTTCGGTTTGAAAGCATCTATGCATAGAATCTCCTTTTAGTCTCATCTAAATGTCAATCTAAATAACTTAATACCTTACTCTATTATCTCTTTCAAGAATATGGAAAATAGATATAACTCATACCCTTTATTTTCATGGAGGCTATATACATAAAACCTAAATTGCTAGTATCGGATAAATTACCCACTCCGATCAATCTCTTTCAAGCATTGACCTGAGATCGAGAGTAGGAATTAAGTTTGCAACCTTAACCCATAAATTAACCCCATGATAATTAGACCAAATTCTTGTATGAACAGCAACAAAATAGAGCATAGCACAACTACATTAAATCAGCACCCGACCCCATAATTGCATCCTTAGATCTTGGGGTTTTAGCCACCCATCACAAAAAGAAAAGAAAATATACCTTTCATGAAAGAAGTCATGGGTAACATGAAATTAAACAATTACAAGTAAACTCACTTTGGATTCAACTTCAATTTGTCAATTTCAAGCACAAAGTTGTAAAATCCCAAAAGCTAGAAAGTGTTTTCACAAAAGTAAAATGTTCTCTCTCTATAAACACTATTTTAGAACTAATTCCTTCACACACACTCTAATTCCCTCCTTAAATTCTCTCTCCTTTGGGCTATTTATAATTTCTCAAAATTAAGCCCAAAATCCAATACGCGACTCAATCGGCAACATTAGTCGAGCTCATTTGGTAAATCACCTCTTGCTCCTCAGCTCACCTTTTCATGCTTTGGCTTCAGGTTTTTGATCCTCAGTTGATGAACTCGATTGAGTCAGCCTTTTACGTTTGGCGAATTGCCGAGTACCACTTTGATTCGCCTTTCGAGCAGTCACTCTTTTCTTTTCACATTGTCATTTTGGCGAATGTTCATCAAGGCCGCCTTTCTCATTCAGCACATCACCTTCTAAACTGGATTCCGCCGACCAGATTCAATAGCCACAAGTGTTATGCACTGTTATTTTGGGTGAGATCGTGCTCAACTGGCGATCCGCCTTTCTTGTTAGGTTATCAACAATGTATAGTTTGCGCATCTTTTTGCATTTTTTATCATTCTTTCAAACATCAATCCTTGTCTTGTCCATTTGCCTTCATAACTGCAAATCATCAACATTTTATCATAACAGGACAAAATTAGGCATTGAGGACACTAATTATAGAGCTAAACAGACCTCAAATGAGTGCAAATCTACCACTCATCAGATAACTTATCCCAGGATTAACAATTAGTCCTGAGATAAGTTATCTCTCCCTGCGGGTGGAATAGTAATCCCTAGATAACTTATCCTGGGATTAAGTATGTAAAAATAACAAATATACCCCCTTAAACTCTCTTCTATACGCTACTTTTACATTCATATATATTAACGTAATTCTTAACAACATTTATAAAACATTCACAACCTTACTTAATCGTTTTTTAATGATAATATATTTTTCTATTAGAAATTTACATTTATAAATACAATTTTATTAATGAATATATTATAAATTAAATCTATTTGCCAAATTCTTATGTTTATTAATATTTTGTTTCCTCTTAAAATGTTCACTCCTCTATTAAATTACATATTTTTGATTGAATAGTTTATTACTCATTTAAAAATTATATTATATATATCAATTAAAAGGTAGACAACTTTGATAATAAAATTTCTTTTACTTTAATAAACTTAAAATGAAAGTTTTATTTTTAAACTAAATAAGATGGAAATTTTATTTTAAAACTAAATATGATTAAAGTTTTATTTTAAAGCTAAATAAGATGGAAATTTCATTTTTCAGCTAAATAAGATGAAATTTTTATTTTTAAGTTAAATAATATGATAATTTAATTTTAAAAACACACGACACAATCATGACAATGCATACACAAAAATATTTAAGTTAAATAAGATGAAAATTTGGAGTTTATACATCAATTTTAAGGTAGTTTGGTGAAAATTAGAGTTGATTTTAGTTGGATTTCCAAATTGAAACTCCAAAGAAGAACCATACATGAGCAATGGACATACAGCGCACACACGTGATACAAGTTTACATGCAGACAACATACAAAACACATACAACAATATAATTGTGTGATTTGTATGCCAATTGTATGTTTTACCAGATAGCATATATTTTGTTAACAAAGTATTGCTATTTTTGGTTTGTATCTTCTTATACCCAAGTAAAAAGGTCTCTATAACTCCGAAGTAAAGTCTACATACACTATATCCTCCCGAGACGTCGTTGTAGTATCCAGGTAAAATCCCACTCATTGGACGGTGTCTAGTTATTCGACACACCGAGAGCAGTGTCATCTTTGACTATTTACCTAATCGGCCAGAGAGATAAAACTGCAGAAATAACTTTTCATTTCAATAACTAAACCACTACATATTTTTTTTCGAAATCTAAGAGGGGAAATGTGCCTACACAAATGAATTTGACTAGATTGCATCCTCCAAAATTTCGAAGCACAGATTTCCCACTAATGAAAAAATTAAGCAGCCTACTTACATGAATTGCTAACTTTTTACATCTCATATGTAGAGCATATCTCTACGTCTTTCACGTCCACCAAATACCTCTGTCAATGTCCACACATGAAAACTGCTGCCACGGCAAACCAATTGTCTCTTCATCGGCATCTTACAAACGAGATTTTTCCTTTCCTTATGAACCCCCCCCCCCCCCCCCGAGAGCACCCTCATGATTCCAAGCCTTGGTGCCTGAAACGTTTCTTGCCTCCAATATTTGAGCAAATTGACAGCTTAGACTCCAAGGTGATATTATAGTTCACATTTTGATAGCTACCCGATATCTGTGAACTCTAGAAACACCAACCAATCATCAAGTCCCGATATAAATTCAGGAACATATTCATGACGGAGTACACCCTCACTCCGTGCATTAAACACCGGATTTAGGTCTAACAGGGTCCTATCTTCGAAATCATTTCCACTTTCTGTAAGGAATGAAAATTCCACATCAGCGGTTGGACAGGAATCATCAGACACAGATGGCATTGGCGGAAACAATAGATCCTTGGTATGACCAACATCACTAGATTCCATTAAAATCTTTCTGGACTTAGATTTCGATACCTTCACCGAATCAGAGGGCTTATGCTTCCCCAAAAATTGTGATTTCAACGGAGTACGTGACTTGGCATCCCCAATAGGAAAAGCAAGGGAAGCCCAATCTAAACAACCTTCACTACTTGATGCAGCCCTGAAAAAAATAAAAATAGCATGTAAACACTAATACCCGCATAAATATGAATTAAGTTGATTAATCTGGATCGACGTGCACCCATTAAATTTAAAGTACTACCAACTTCAACAGTGCTTCCAAAATTAGATACAGTATACAAAGGATAAAGTATATCAAGGATAAAGCTCCGTTTGAATTTATCTTTTCAAATTCAAGTATTTAAGAGCATATCTATAAAAAGAGCTTGAAACAACAGATTTGAATGTTACATTTGCTTTCAGCACAACTTCCTGCCTTGGTTGGTTTTTAGAAGAAAAATGTGAATGACAGGCTCTAAATGATGGAGAATTCAGAACACCAACAAAAGTAGAGTACGAGAACGTGAAAGACCTAGAATCTTTTCCAGTTCATTTATTTCTAACTAATATAATATAGAAGAAAATTAATAGCACAATGTCATTATAATGACTCACAAATTAAGGGATTGCATATACTCTTAGAAACTGAAAGGGATATCTCAGATAATTAAACCTAAGAAAGAGGTCTGTTTAACTTCATTGACAGACTGAAACCATTTAATTAAGTTGCCATTTGACTCGGTTTCACATAACTGAAAGCATGTAACAAACTAGAGTTGCATCATAACATACCAGAATCGGTTTTCAGCCATAATCTGAGAAGACTTGAAATGATGATGCTCAGCTGTTGTCATTCTTGGAAACAATGAAGATTCAGGACCAAGTATTTTGACAGTTACGGGATGTAGCAAGGGAATTGTCTTATCATCTTTCTCTGCCCCAAATTCCAGTGTAATATCCAAATGCTCAGAAGGAAAAGAAGCTTCTTCTCTCTGGTCACAGATGCGGACTCTCTCATCACTTTGTGCACTCTGCTGATCAGAAAGAGCAACTGCTACTAACTTGGTGCATACACTTGAATTAGAAAATCTCCTTACCGGTGGACCCATTGAGTAATTCGTCGAAACACGGTTCATAATTGGTGAAAATAAACTTCCAGAATGAAAGAATCCATTCTGGGAAGATGAGAACGTATTTGTGAGGCTTTTCTGCACTTTCCACACAGAGGAAAGAAGGGCAAAGAAATGTGTTTGAACAAGTGGCTCATGATCTGGAATCTCTGATGCAATATCCAGCACCAGTCGGACATTTTCCTGAAAAGAAGACCAGAAAAGTTAGCCAAATATAAACATTACCCTTTTCTTTCCTGGGGGAGGGTAATTTGACTAATTATTACACTGCTACGGTAAAACATAATTCTTGAAGTTCTTTTACAGCAGCTGATTGGCTTGGCCAGCTACACAAAGGTTGATGCGGCGAATTTCAGAAGACTCCCGACCCTTTCACTCAACCAATTCATCATTCATTATCAAATAGAAGCTTGAAGAAATTTTTTCACCTTTTATCCCAAAACCACCCCATCCCCAAATACTACAATTTGCCAATTTGATGTCAAGCTAAGTCCAGTTTTATAATTAAGAGCACATCTGCACAAATCAAAAGACATATTTGAAAAATACAAAGATTAAAATCATCCTAGTAAGCATACAAGACTTCCACACATATATCTTGGTCTATAGCTTCTACGTACAGAGGAAGTGAGATATCAAATGATTTACTATCATACATATATAAAAGATGCTCGACAAAAACTCAGTTAAAAAAAACGACATAATGGAATGAACAGAAATCGACTAAATGGAGAGCCAAAAAGCAAAATGACTTAAAAGCCATCAAAAGTTCTGCCAAAAGAGTGTTTTTGATGAAATAGGATATCATACGAAGCATCAAGAAGATGCTGCAAAATATTACAGAAGGAGAAGTTTTGTCAGCTTATTTACAATTTTAGTGCTACAAAACCAGAGCTGACAAAATCCAAAAGTGCAACAGAGTTATTTATAAGGCGAGTTTAGCTCAACTAAAAAGATTGACTAAGCATCTAGCCTTTGGATAGCAGTTTGAAGTTGATAACCCATCAAAACATTTCGATTCCTTTCCATCCAACAACATATCTAGTGTAATCCCACAAATAAGGTCTGGGGATGGTGGAGTGTATGCAGACCTTACCCCTACCTTAAGAGGTAGATATGTTGTTTCCTGCCAAATATACCAAAAATGCTAGCAGGTACCATAATCCAGATCTATTTAATGATTTTGTCAATTTTCTTAAACTCACATAGGCATCTCTGATCCAATAATAATGAGAAACATGTTCCAAATGTCTGCAACTATTGAGCAGTGAAGAAACAAATGGTTGGTTGATTTCGTGTCTGATTGGCATATGAAACACCTGTTAGCTAGTTGAGAAGTCCTAATTAAGTTATTCTGGGTGAGGCAAGCACCCTCTAAAACCAACCAGCTGAAGCAGCTCACTTTGGGTGGCAATTTCATCTTCCATACTAGATTCTGTGGCCACAAGTCACTCATCATTTTATTGAAGCCTAAGTTGCTCGGATTCGTGTGCAAATCTAGAGGTCGGATCCTTCATGATCTAAATTTTAAGATTAGGGGGTACAGATATGGGTGTAGAGGATTCAATTAAAAATAATTCAAATATAGAAAAACAGAGATGTAAAAATACTATTTGAAAGGAAAGGAATGGACGAACTTTTGAGAGCAACTTCAAATCTGTAATTATTATAAAATACATATGCATCTCTTTACTGTTCATATTAAGTTCGAATCCGAAATCATTGTATCAGTCTCCCATTTCTCTATCAATTTTGGTCAAAGTACCCAAAATTGTTTGACTAACGTGAAGAATCCGCGCAACTTAGATTGGAGCACATGTCATCATATCCTGCCTTAACTCAGTATAAACCATTCTTGAGTTCATCATTCATTATCCCTCTACTGTACGTTTACAGTACACTCTCCCAACATTTCAGCAAATCTATGAGTTCACCCACTAATCAAAACAAGAGCCTTTTGATGAAGTGGTTGTGGAGATATACTAGTGAGGAAGGAACCCTATGGAAGGAGGTGATAGTGGCAAAGCATGGGGAATTGAACCCATGGTGTACAGAGATAGTGTCAGAACCCTATGGATGGGGAGTATGGAGGACAATCAGAGCTTTATGGAACTCTATGGAAGAAAATGTGTTTCTCAAAGTTGGAAATGGCAACAAGATCAAGTTTTGGAGAGATGGATGGATTGATCAAATTCCTCCAAGTGAGTCATTCCCAGATCTTTTCTCAATCTGCAACAATCCTGAAGCCAGAGTATGTGAATGCTGGACAACTCAAGGCTGGGACCTATCTTTCAGAAGGCAATTGAATGATTGGGAAGTAGATAGAGTGGCTTCTTTCCTGGGAAAATTGGGGGGAACCAATCTAGTAACAAATGCACCAGATAGAGTTATTTGGAAGCACAACAAGGATGGCAAATTCACAGTAAACAGTGCTTACAAGAAAGGCATACAAGTTGGGGTTAGAGGCTACCATCATCACTGGAAGAGTATTTGGAGAGGACTGATCCCCACCGAAGTGAAATGCTTCACTTGGTTAGTCATCAAAAGAGCCTGCTTAACTCAAGAAATGCTGCAGAAGAAAGGAAAGCAACTAGTCCCTAGGTGTTTCCTATGCAATTTGACTGGGGAAACAAACAAACACCTATTTTTACATTGCAAATTCACTACACAGATCTGGGAGATGTTCCTCAACATCACATGCTGTAGCTGGACTATGCCAGAACACACCTCTGATCTTTTTAAATGTTGGATCAGAAGGGGGGAAGGGGGGGGGGGCAGGGGGGGGGGGGGGCTAACACCATCATGCATATGGTGGTCAGGGTGGAAGGAAAGAAATGGGAGATGTTTTGAAGATAAATCTAATTCCATTCACAAAGTAAAATGGAATTGTTTGGTATCTTTACTTTTTTGGTGTAAACAGCTCTGTATAGAAGATGTAGATCAAATTATAGAATTAATAGGGAGCTTGTAATTTTTGGTTAGGGCTGTAAATTTTTGAAGGTGGCCAGCATGTCCTTAATGCTGAAGAATACAACTTTACCAATGTTCAAAAAAAAAGATTTAGATTATGTGAACTGCACTCTCAAATATGAGAACTAAAAGAGTTTGGATTTCCTACAACAAGAAAGAGATTTGGGAATGCTTCCTTTAGTGTTGAATCCCTTATCACTTGTCAATCAGAACTTTTACCCCATCACCAATCTGGAAGTAGATGTTCAAAAATTCTTCCCATAAATTGTTTATGCTCTTCCATAATCCCATCAGGTATTCTGATAGCTTTAGTGCTCCAATGGTTGACTCTCCCCTATTTTGCTATGATACTGTCCTTCCATAACCAACATCATCTTGATTAAATTTCCAGTGCCCTTTCATGAGAGACTTCTTTGTGTTGGCATGACTTCCAAGAAAGAAATTAAGAGTCTCTTAATCCATATGAACAAAATTCAAGTAAAAGGTTGTCTAACATGAAGAAGAGCATCATATCATCTTCCAACTAGGAACAAGCAAAGACTAATCAGGGTGGAGCGGAAGAAACACTCACTACACAAAATGTTCTTCTCTGTCACTAGATCAAAACAATTTGCCATCTTGTTTGTAACTCTACATGCAACATTTGACCATTTGTCAATCATGCATCTCTATTAGAAGTAACATAATTAGCACATGAAAACATGCCCCACTCATCTAAAACTTGGGCTAATTTAACCCAAGTATATAGCTCATACTGACCAATGAGAAATCTTGTCAAATATTTATAAAACATATATTTTTGTTTGATGTTGTTATATTTAGCCATAATGAAGAAGAAAAAATAAGTACTCTTAGTTGTGTTTGGTGATTAAACAAATTACAAGAAAATAAACAAAGAAAGAATTAAAACTTGGTAAGATTTTAACCAAGTAAACTTTGAGTGGGTCTTTAGCCCAACCCACACATTTGACACCCCTAATCTCTAAACACATATATCAATGTTCCCAAATCAGCACAAGAATGCAACATGAAAGCACGGAAAAATATGAGAAGTGATGAGTCATTGTTTATTTCCTTCTTTTAAAAAATTTAATAATCTCCTCCAAAAGCAAGGGTGATGAAATAGATTCTAGCTTACCTCAGTCACTTTGAGAAGACCTTTTATAGAACCAGTATTGTTGGATCTATCATTTACATTGTCTGCGGCTGATAACACATATCTCTGTATGAGTTCCCTAAACCTCTCACAACAATGAAGAGGGTGACGATATCTTCCTCTATAAGCACCGCCAGCCGTCATTCCATACAAGATATCACTCACCAAGCTCCAGTGAGGACCATACTCATGAACAGAAGCACAAAGTACAGCATCTTCTTGTTGCAACCATGAATCAGCTGATGGAAAATAATCTTTAGACCATGTTTTACCTTTCCTAATTGGCCTTTCTGATTTAATAGAAAAGACTCGTTTAACAGGCATTGGACTGATTAAGATTTTCCCTCCCATCTTGCTTCTGCTTATTGGTCTGAGTTCAATGTTCATTGTGCCAACATCATACTGTTTCAATTCTTTAGATTCAACCTGCCTCTTTCCATGATATGATGAATGTATTACCAGAGAAGATACCTCAGAGGACTTCTTCATTTTTTTAGACTTCTTGGCGCCTTTCACATCCTCATCATATCTTGGTAGTTTACGCTTTCTCTCTTGAGCAGAATCCGGCGTCGTAACTGGCTCACTGGATAGATTATCATCATCTATGGGCATTAACTCTATCGAAGACTCTTCCTTCAAAGCTTGACGTTCAGAAGCTAGACCTCCTTTTTTCAAAGATTTGAACTTTGTTTTCTTTGCCTTCTTCTTCGACTTGGTTTTTGGGACAGAAGATGTATGCCTGAAAAGCATATTGCAGTAGAAAATCAGTAAATAAAAAACCAAAAGAAAAAACATAGTCAAAGTCAGTTCGCTTACTTTCAAAGGAGTAAAATAACCAAAGCAGAAGGAAAGCTTCTCTAACCTCTATTCCAACACAACAAAGGTTTAACAACAACAATAACAACATACCTAGTGTAATCCCACAAGTGGGGTTTGGGGAGGGTAGAGTGTATGAGACCTTACTTCTACCATATAGAGATAGAGAGATTGTTTCTGATAGACCCCTCGGCTTAAAATAACAATAAAAGATTAAAAAAACATAAAGAACAACTGAGGTGAATGAGAGACGCACAGCATCTACAAATATTAATACCATTCACTCATCTTCTATATTTATTGCTTTAAAAGTGTGAACCCATAAACTTAAAAGTTGAATTACTTAAATACCCTTCTTAAAAATATAATATCCTATTTATTAAAAAAAAATGCACATAAACAACCCCTAACCAAATGGATGTGTTCTTTAGCAAAAAAAAAAAAAAAACGCAACTTCTTAAAATGAATTTGTAAAGTGGCTTTTCATAATGATCACAACCATAACACTTTTAAAAATGAATCATTATTTCTGTTTCTGCAAGAGTTTTTTGCAAGTTGTCCTTCTCTTCTCTTACAATATGTAGTACACAAGTACTTCATTTCCTATTAAGTTGATAAGTTCTCAAAAACCATGTGACATGTGGAAGTTAGCATATTCTCATAAACCTACTTAACTGAAGGTTGCTTATCATATTCTCAGTGTATATTCTTCGAGAAGTATTAGTACTAGATAATTTATGTCAAGCATTTCTTACTCAATAATTGTCGAGAGAATTGATTGTCTATTAATATACACAAAAATAAAGGGAGCAAGAAAAGCATTGATGTCGATCTCTTTTATTTACTACTTTTTCTTTCTTCAACAAAGGGATGCCTACAAACCCCAACAGTCACAACATTAATAGTCAAAACTGACGTCCTTTTGTTGGTTAGTGACTTCAGTTATTCACATATATAAATCCACCATATATGCCAAGAAGAAGATCACCACCAAGGACCCCTCTTCCTCCAATAAATATGGTGTGATGCACGGTGTTCAGGAAAGCGAGCGTTTCATTGCTTAAAGCGATGAAGTGATGCGATGCGAGCCATTTACACTTCGCAGACTAGAAGTTATGAAGGTGAAGAGAAGCGGCCGTTTCAAAGGATGAAGTGGGGTGAAGCACAAGAAGCGGTGCTTAACTTTTATGTCTTAAAAGATCGATTAAAGGTTAAAAAAAAAAAAAAAAAAAAAAAAAAAAGTGCCACGTCCTTTTATTTCAGTCTCAGTTTAGTTTGACTACTCCTCTAGGGTTTTCACGCATTCTTTCTTCAAGTAATTTCTCTTTCTTTCTCCTTCAAAATAAGTTCCGAAAGAAATCCCGTATGTCTTTTTTTATCTCCTCGAGATCTTCCTTGATATTCCCATCAACCCGAAATTTCCAATGTCATTGTATCGTTTGTGGGCATTTGTCATTTTGTTGAATACTTTACTATTTTTATCCCTCTGTTTCAACAACACAAGCCATAATCCATCTCTAAGGGGTCGTTTGGTATGCCGAATGAGATAAGGAGGGATATCCCATAGGGACTATTTTACCCCACCTTTCATATGGGATAGTAGTACTAATGGAGAGAAAATAATCTCGTGATTAGCTAATACCTCACACCAAACATGGGTTAAGTTGATCCCAAATTTTATCCTAGAATTATTTTCCTTGTCCTACGTACCAAACGACCCTTAAGTTACTTCATCATAATTAGCAATATCCTCCAATCCTATTTCTCAACAAGCCCTATCAACCGATTCCTCTTTTTTTTTTTTTTTTTTTTGATAAGGTAAGTGGTATTAATAACAGCATCAAGAATATGCAAGATTTACAAGATATGGCATTTGAGCTTACAAAAAAATCTCTGGCTAACTATACAAACTATCTAAGCCAAAACTAATGAGTTAGTAAAATCCTGAAGTAGTTCTGCATTACCAGCAGGATACAAGTTGGACCAACTAAACAAATTGGCAATGCACCTAGTCTTCAAAATGCCTAAAGCAGTTGACTCTCCATCAAAACATCTCTTGTTCCTCTCTAACCAAATACACCAAAAAATACAAGCAGATATCATAATCCAGATCTTATTGATGGCTTTGTCAACTTTCCATAGGCTCTAACTCTCATATGCATGAGGGGTGTGTTCCAATTGATGCTACAGAGACAAAAAGCATGCTCCATAATTCTGAGGCCACCTCACAATGAGGAAGAAGGTGCCTGGGGCTTCAGCCTCTTTTTTGGACATATAGCCCCAAACAGGATTTTTCGTTTCTTTATGTTGTCTTGGGTGAGACATGCCTCATATAGAGCTATCCAGGTAAAAAAAAAAAACTACCTTAGGTGGTAGCTTGGTCCTTCAAATGAGTTTCCAGGGCCAGTTATCTATCGCGGGGTTTATAGAGCACAACTGTTGATACCCTTCCTTGACGGCATAAACTCCTTTCTGGTGTCCCCGTCTGAGCTTATCAGCTGCCTGGAGATTAATGTGACAATGTTGTAGTCTAGGAAAAAGGTCTACCGGATCATTCACCTCCCAATCGTGCATATTCCTTCTAAATCTCAGATCCCAATTGATCCCTTCTCTATTAGCAGCAATAACATAATTGGGATCCTGAGCAATTCTAAACAGATCTAGGAAATCCTTTTGAAGAGTGTTATTTCCAAGCCATTTGTCTGTCCAAAATTTTAGGAGTAAACCATTGCCCAATTCAAAGTAAGTGTTGCGATCAAATGTGTCCCACAACATCCTAATACTCTGCCACAGTCCCACTCCATAAGGAAGTGTAGTAATATTTGTCCACCATTGATTCAGCCTTCCATGCTTAGCTATGATAACCTCTTTCCAGAGCCCTGTGTCTTCCAAGTTGTATCTCCAAAGCCACTTCATCATCATACTTTTGTTGTGGACTGCAAGGTTCTTAATGCCAAGACTTCCTTGGCATTTTGGTTGTGTGACCTTCTCCCATTCGATGAGAAGAAATTTGTCTTTCTCCCTATTGCCTTTCCAGAGGAAGTCCCTTCTTATCTTGTCAATCTGTTCTATAACCTCAGTTGGCATTGGGAGCAGGGCCATGTAATAAGTAGGTAAGTTGTCTAGAACACTATTGATAAGTGTTACTCTGCCACCATAGGAGAGATATTGCATTTGCCATGTTGCCAACCTCTTCTCAAACTTTTCAATAACCCCTGTCCAAATTTCAGTGGATTGATGTTGAGCACCCAAAGGAAGACCCAAGTAAGTGAAAAGAAGAAGTATACCCATTCCTCTGGTAATGTCTTATCCTCATAGTCCCTATCCATTTCTTTGTCAAAGAATCCTTCCACCTCAACTATCGGTCCCTCATATTTAAAGTTTGATCATGATTTCTCCCCTTCACCACATACAGTTGTACTTATGAAATGGACCTTCGGCTTAACTCAACCACAAAAGCTGACTCGTGATGGGAGAATAGCCCAAGACCATATAAGGTGTCCATGTACCCATTAAACCCACCGATATGAACAATCTAATTTACTATGTACGCCCTAACTACTAGCTGTACAATCATTGGGTAAATGGAAGCACAAATGACATCTAACAGCAAGGAGCCAGAAGCTTAAATAAATTCAAATGAGATAATTGACAATCAAGATTCCAAAATAAAATATCAGGAATACTAAACTCATCATAATAGAAGGAAGAAATCCAGGCTCTTTTTTTTTTTTTTTATAATGATGAAATGCAGACTCTTAATTATCTCATAAAGAAAACAAAAGAAAAGTAAATGAAAAGAAAAAAAAGGAAACAGTTCTTGTTATTACAGCAATCACTTACCCCATGGAGTTCTCATATTCCGCAAGCTCTTTCTCTTTGGCTTCAGCTTCCAGCTCCTCCTTCAACTGTCACAATGTAAGGTTAGTTATTCTACATAACCTACATCCAGTTATGTTTATCCTTTATCCCTCTTTACCTATATTATCTTTCATCCCTTTAGCTTTTATAAGGGATAAAAGGAAAAGAAGGATGGACAACAACCCAAAGTATCACAAAATTACCAACCTGATGCTTTGCCAAAGTCTCAACCTGTTGTCTGTATACCTCAGTTGCTAAATCAGTATCCCATCCTGACATTAATGGCAACGGAATTCATTAAAATACATTCTTAAGAGAGTTGATACAGCAAATTTAAAATGTTTGCAGCCTCAAATACCTAAGATCATTATTTGTTTAATTACCAGTAATTCATTTTTGTTCCAAATCTCAATATCAACCCAACTAAAGAGCAGCATCTAAGACCAAATTTGATTAAATTCCTCACATGTGATGAAGCTACAAACAATTTATGTGTAAAATTTTCTTATACAGTTAGCTAGGTCAATTATTTACTTGAAACAAATACGAAGACGATAGTTATGAAAGGTTAAGATAAGCTTACTCTCGTAAACTAAAGGCTCTTCATCATCATCAATCTCTGCTTCCATATCTTCCTTCAACTTTTCAATTCTATCCAATTCCCATTCAGTTTCTTCAAAATGACCTTGTGACTCAATAGCTGTCTTGTCTATGATAGGGTCCCATAACTCCAGAAAACGTACAGCATACTGATCAATTGGACGTAGCTGACTCTCGAAAGACAAGATAGCTTGTCCGGCAGCAGCAGCTGCTGCCGCCATCTGTTTGACATCAGCCAGCATGTCAATGTCATCTTCTTTACCAGCAAAAGTAATTGCTTGTTCTTTCAATGGATTGCTAACATTTGACACTGCCACAAGTTCTTTACTTGATGTTGTAACTTGGGCTTCATGATCAGCAGGCTCATCAGCCTTCGTCTCATCATCATTACCAAGTTCATCATCTTCCAACCTGACAATTGCTTCTTCAGTGAACTCCTGATTCTCTACTGCCTCTTCCTCTTCAACTTTCTTCAGAGCCATGTAATCTGCCTCATCTTCTACATTTTGCAAAGCAGCCTCCACGTCAGCATTAGAAAGCTGAACCTCAGTGACATTACTATTCTTCTCTACTTCAATATTCTTTAAGGAAACTGTTCTGTGGCCAGAGAACAATTCCATTGGATCCAGTTTCTTAAAGAATTCAGTGTTGTAACTTCCACTCTGTATAACCAAATCATCCAGAGCACGCTTCTGGTTTGCCTTTTTCAAAATATTCTCTTCAATGGTGCTCTCACTTATCAATCGATAAATGTGTACTTCACGGGTCTGGCCTATTCTATGACAGCGATCTTGAGCTTGTTGATCCATAGCTGGGTTCCAGTCACTATCATAAAAGATGACTGTGTCTGCACCCACCAAGTTGATGCCAACTCCACCACTACGGGTTGATAAAATAAACAGGAAAATCTTTGGATTCGTGTTGAAACGTTGCATCAAAGTTTGTCTCTCTTCTGGCGGAGTAGAACCATCCAAACGCATGTAAGTGTAACCATACAAATTAATGAAAGCTTCTAAAACATCAAGCATCTTTGTCATTTGGGTGAAAATTAATGCACGGTGACCTTCTGATTTTAATCGCCTCAACAAACCTGCAAGCTCCTGCAGCTTTCCACAGTCAAATTGTATAAGCCGCCTATCTGGAAAGTAGACTTGCCTTCTAACAATGGCTGGGCGAAAAGGAGTGAGAAGAGGAGAAAGAACCTCAGAACATATCTCCTTAAAGGTTGGACTGAAAAATACGGAAGTTCCTGGTTTACTGCACCAGCAAGCAGGTGCTGGGGAACGTGCAGCAGGGATTGCAAACATGAAAGTCTCAACCTGATCAACCATTTGTTGGAATCTCTCAACTGGTGTCAGTATTGATTCCGCAAGCCTAGCGGAGTACAAAAATGACAAGGGATTACTTTTTTGACAGTAAATGCCATGAACTGGATGTTTCACAGTAACAATCTCCCGAAGACTTGTAGAATATACAGGTTTCTGCTTACACTTTATGGAATTCCACCGTGCAATAGCTGCTGCTCTCTCCTTTGCTTCTCTCAGTCTCTCCTCAGCAAGTGCCTTTTGGATCTCTTCGAATATGTTTGTTCCATGAAACTTCTTATTCCGTTTAAGTCCTTGAGAAGTTTCTTCACCATGAATCAGAGACACACGACCCTCAATCAAGCTTGATGGAGTGGCGATGGATTGAACATCATTACTCTCCCAAGACGTCATTGAAAAATCAAGATGTGTAAACAACAACCCCAAAGCACCAAGGTTGACAGCTGAAAATATACCAGGTGAAAGCATCGAGCAAATGGAAGAGCTCAAGTGCATATCAATACCACTCATATCAAAGGAGCTCACTATTGGACGTCCTTCAAATAAGTCAGGATGATTGCACACTTTACGAAGTTGCATTATTACACTTATCATCCCAAAAAAGTTTGAACTAGCTAGAGTGGCCTGTGTCTCTGAACTAGCAATGAAGTCTTCATACAAATTACGCTGCCTCCTTGAGAGCTTACAATAAATTACGTGCTCATGTTTTGAAGGAAGCTGCTTCTCCACATCCCTTTTCATACGGCGAAGAATAAAGGGACGAAGGACATTATGCAAGCGATCAACAACTTCCTTATTAACCTTTTCTTGTCCCTCAACCATTCCAGAAATAGGATTACAGAACCAATCTTTGAATTCTTGGTGAGACTGGAAAATATGAGGCATCAAGAAATGCATTAGAGACCACAGCTCCATGAGATCATTCTGCAATGGTGTACCAGTCAAAAGTATACGCCGTTTTGAGTTAAAGTTGAGAAGTGTCTGCCATCTCTGCGATTTCCAATTCTTTATTAGATGAGCTTCATCTAAAATTAGGTATTTCCACTTCTTACGCTTGAAAACTTTGGAGTCTTGTATAACGAGTCTATAAGTTGTGATACATATATGAAATGAGTTTGGCTTCAACCAGCCTTGCCTTTTAATCTTTCGCTCTTTAGCACTGCCAAAATATGTCAAGATTTTGAAAGCAGGACACCATTTAAGAAACTCAGTCTCCCAGTTTAGCATGACACTAGTTGGGACAACAATAAGATGAGGACCCCATATTCCTTTTTCACATGCTAGGTGAGCAAGAAGAGCAATTGTCATGATAGTCTTCCCCAAACCCATTTCATCTGCTAGGATTCCATTAAGTTTCTTCTCATACATGGTCACAAGCCAATCCAAACCAATATGTTGATACTCACGAAGGGCAAATTTTAGAAGGAAGGGGAACTTAGTCCGCACTTTGGTTGTTGAGAAGGTGCTACCCGTTGGTTGTGCGGATCTGGCAGCAGCTGCTGCATCAGCAATTATATCCTCACTCTGCCTTTCGTCCCCTGTTTTATCCACATTTTCAACTTCCTTTTCTTCGTTCTCAGCGACTGTAGTGGGCAGTACATCACACGGTCCATCATTTACTCGAATGGGTTCAGATTCATTGTGTGCTGGTGATTCCAGGAGATCATCAGAAGCAGACGCATATGATTCAGAATCATCGACAGCATCTTCATCAGTATCAAAATCCTAACAAGAGAAATGTAACAGTGGTAAGAATTAAATGTAACATCAAGTCCCATAGAAGAGCAGGGCACCACATACCTCTTTATACCTAGCAAGGAGCTCATCTAAAGGAAGTTCGCTCTCCTTTTGCAACAGCACAATCTGAAAATTGAAAATGTACCTCATTGCGACAGCAAATGTAATATTCAACCATTTTGAAACTATATTATACATGAGGGGAAAACTGTGGACTGGGTCTATGTATAACAGAATGCATCAGAATTTCGGAAAGAAGGTCAAGAGACTGAGCTTTTACCTCATCAGCAGCATCATTTGCCTCTGCATTTGCCAACTCCTCCTCCTCTAACAAAGTTGTTTCATCATCCTACCAATACCACACAAAGTAGTTAATTTAATGAGCCATTTCGAAGACTAGATTAGGTGACAGATGATATTACCTCAAATTCATCTTGAAAATAGAGGTACACAATATAAATGAACTGTAAAAATGATGAGATTTTGCCTCAAACAGGTTGACGCTCTGTAAACAAATGAATAATGTAGACTTACCATATTGTATCCTTTATCTTCACCAACAGCAAGAACATAATCATCATCATCCTAAATAAAATGGAGAAAATTCAGAGGAAGGTACAAAATACTGAAGATACTCATCGTGAAGCATACTTAGGAACCAAGGAGACAATTCTGATAGAAAAAACACTGCATTGCATGAAAACACGAGATGAAAATTTTGATTTTTCTTCACAAATGATAAGACACTTGAATTTTCCACTAAAATCTGGATCTTCAATGATTAAATGTTATCTATTGGGACAGCATTGAAAGAAGATCACATTAGTGCAGCTCCTCTATGACAAAGCAGTAAATCATACTTGATGGTATTGGTCATGCATCAATTTAAAATCCCAAAAACAAATATATGCAGACATTCGTTATGCAAGGGATAATTTTTCTAATGATAAGTAATGCAAGCTGCAAAATAAATTGAACCAAGTTTTCTTGGATGTTAGCTAAAGAAAAACATATCTATAAGGTCTAAACCACCACTGCAATTTTAATAATAAGCGGTTTCAATTAAAAGTTGTTAGATAAGCATCTTCACCTGTTCATCATTAAAGTCATCCAACAAATTAATTTGGTTGAACTCCTGATACTTCTTTCGAGGACTTCTTAGCTTGTTTTTCCCTAGGTCAGAACAATAATTATTTGGAACTGATAAGACCCCATTACTTTCAACCTGCATATACCAAAAAGCAGATATATCACCTCGACCACTTACCTAATTATAGTAGTCAAAGCAGTAACCATAAACACATACAACTTACAGAACGACGACCAGAAATTTCAGGTGAGCAGCCTTTGTCGGTTTCAGTAGCAACATCAACATCTCTATCTGTACAACATGATTACTTCAATTAATAGAAATTTCCTTGACCTTACAATTAGCAATACACAAAGAGGCCAACTGATACTCACATTTATCCCTGCCCTTGCCAGAACTGACTGTAACATCTGCACCACTCTTCTCAGTGCTACAGTCTCTGCTAGCTGAAAATTCACAATGATTAAGCTTAAATTAAACACATGCTTTAGATGATACTTCAACAAAATCATGTAATTGTTGCCTCTTCCTGCATTCTATTTGGCAAGTTCCTGTATCATCTCACAGTCATGACGAAAATAAATTATAACAAGACTCTACTTGACGTGGCTTATCAGACATCCTAGGACCTTTCTAAATCTTGTGCTCTGAATACCAAGTTTGTCACGACCCAAAGTGTACCCTAGGTGTAACATGGTGTATAGGACCCCGAGATGCCCTACACAAGCCACTTAGCATACATCATACAAGATTATAGAAATAACGACTTGGAGGTAGATACGCTATTTCCGAAAGACCCACTACTCAAGTAATGATATTGAAGCAGTTTGTAAAATAAATTACAGAAGTAAAGAAGACATAACAAAAGCTCAAGTAACTATATCAACGCAGTTTGTAAGAGAAAATACAGACGCAAGGAAGACATAAAAAATAATAGAAAATGCATTACATGGCATTCAGGAAAAGAGAAGGAAGAGGCTTGAATGTGAAATACTCTACAATAACTCAATCAACCATATGGTACCTTCCCCAATTGCATAACGCTTGAGGAGCTCCTCAAGAGGTAGATCCATTTCATTTTGTAAAGCAGCCAACTCTTCTTCCCTTTCTTCTTTAGTTATAACAGCCTCATCTTCTTCAATGGTATGCTCGTCATCTTCCTAAAGCAGTATCAACATAAATGACAACATTGTTTATAGGACAACATTAGCAGAACTGCAACAAACATTATAATATCACCCTCTTAACAAAAGCTTTTCAGATGGTTATAACCCAAAATCAGATATGTTGATAAGAGATAAAAACCAATCAAAATTAAGCCATAGGAACAGATAAAAGACCATATAATTACATCAGATGACTCAAATGAAATAGCTATGAAGATAAGAGCCCCATCTAAAACCCAATCTGAGAAGGAAGTGAGAGCCAGATTAGCTTCATTACAACGAAGACTGGTATTTTTCCACAGATTCCTAGTCCTAGTCAACAAGTCAACAGGCAACTCGCAAGTACAGCTGACACAGAAAAATGGTTGACTTGACCCATGCACTAGATAATATACCATAACAAAGTAATGCACCCAAGAATTAGACCAGGCAGTCAATGTAGTGGAACGAGCATTATGAGGTCATAGGGTCAAATTCTAGCAGAGACAAAAAGAATTAGGTGATTTCTTCCTATTCATCCAAGCCTTGGCGGGAAGAGTTACTTGGTACCTGTGTCGGTGAGAGGTAACACGTACCCCAAGGATTTAACCAAGGTGCACGCAAGTTGGCCCGAACATCGCGATTATAAAAAATAAAAATATAAGCTTTCTAGGACATCAGTACGGAGCAAAATGATATCCTATCAATAATGATTTCACAGAGACCAGATGATTGTAGTCGAATTCTTATCCAAAACGAATTTGAATGTAGTCAAACCCCTGTTCAGTTCTCAACCTAACAAATGCCCTAAGTAGAGTAAAGTCACACAGAAGGCAGAACTGATGGACAAGACACTGTATAATTTATTACTTGAATTCTTTACACGAGATACTTGAACTTTCTAACTACTCCCTCTGTCCCAATTTATGCACTTCCCTTATAAGTCAATCTCAAAAAAAATGATAACTTTCTATATTTACTAACAATTTAGCTTTAAACTTCCCATTTTACCCTTTCTAAATACGCCACAAATATATATATATATATATATATATATATATATATATATATTGCTTATTTTAGACCCCAAGTTTCAAAAGTCATACTTCCGTTCTTAAATTTTGTGCTCAGCCAAACACCGTCACATAAAGTTGGACAAAGAGAGTACCAGTTTCTTGCTTTCGATGTTTCAGGCTAAAAGACAGCTTCCATTTCAATTTATGTGAAAAAATTGACCTCCCCAACTTTCTACTGAAGAAAGAAAAAATAGAAAAGTTTGAACAGAACCAAGTTAAGGAAGAAATGAAAACTTTTGAAATTGTGCTCTTGTTTTCATAAAAGGTCATAAAACAAAAGCACCAAACAAGTGTTGAAATATGTACAAGAGTGCAAAAACAAAAAAGATGAATCCCTTCCTAATCTTGTAAAGATTCTAAGAGGCTAAGTATTGATTCTACTTCATTTACTAATTCCTCCCTGCAACAAAAAGAAAACAGATGCTTGCATCATCATGTATTTATGTTGTTATACTCTGCAAGGTCATCTAAGTACATTTTAATTCGCCATAAAGATCAACCTATTGATTTGAAGGTCTTATTTCAAATAATCACAGCTCATTCCGACCTATGATATTTAATTGAGCAGCACAAATCTCATCCCTTCCTTCATGACCTAAAAAGGGGGTGGCATGAAAGAAAATCTCCAAACTTGTTTCATCAGAAAATTTGCCTCAAAGCTAGTTTCCTAACATTAGCTTAATATTGAAGACACACCAGGCCTTATGATCACTAGTTTAGCTCAATTATAAATAATTCATGCTGCTTCACGCATTCAAGCATTTCAAGAATATATATCAAACACCTTTTCAATGATAAAACTGAATGATATCAATATGTAAGACTTCAAGAACCTACTAATATAAATAAGCATGGCATCAAAATCCACCCCAGCTATGTGAAAGCTTACCATTTCGTCTTCAGATTGCACGCCAAAGTCGTCATCAATATCACTACCAGTTGAAAGAGGTTCTGAAAATTTCAGTTTAAGTAAGAAACAGAGGGAAAGTTATTGTGAACAAGTTTCTCAATATTGGTCAGCTGTCTAGTTAATGTACTTACGAAGATTTTCTCCAACACAGTCACGATTTGTTACGTCCCCTTCACTCCCTTCTTTACATTGGATTCTAAATGCTTCTGGTGCAGGCAAAGAATTGGTTCGTTTGCAAGTACTTGGTGAACTTACAAGATTCTCTGCAAGCATTGTTGAGTACCTAGGATAAACAAGGAAGAATGCCTAATCATGTTATTCATTAGGTCAGTCAATTACTCAGTAAATTAACTGCAGGAAGCCCGTGCTAAGCCCGGCCAAAACTCAAGATATAAAAATAGAAATTTTAATTAAATAAGTATAATTTGTGTCACATTTTTCTACTGCATGACTAACATAATGTAGTTGCATGTTAATCTGAGTTATTTTCTATATTTAAAAGTTTTTGCGCTGAAATACAAAATCAATTTGGTGTTTCCATTCGTATTTTTAGAAGTGATAATGTCTTACAATACTTATCCTCTCAGTTACAAGAGTTTATGATTCACCAAGGAATAATTCATCGGACATCTTGTCCGTACACCCCTCAGCAGAACGAAGTAGCAGAAAGGAAGAGTAGGCATCTCATTGAGACTGCTCGCACTCTTCTCATTAGATCCTATGTTCCGTTGCACTTTTGGGGCGATGCAGTCCTCACTACTTGCTATTTTTTTTTTATGAAGTAAGATGTTTCATTCACAAAAATACATCAAGAAGATGCATAGATACAAGGAAAGGAAAAGGCATTAACAGAAGTCCTCACTTCTGGGCAGTGTGCATACTGATGAGTAGGTCTCCATGGGATGGGTTCCGTATACAGCTTCTTGTAGTAAGTGATTATTTCTCCTTCAATTTCAACTGGCTCTTGAGTAACTTCCCCCTATATCATTAATTAATCAATGTTGTCATACCTTTTGTGAGAATTTGCCATTTTGTGGAAAAACTTGGTATTCTTGTCTCCTTCCTTGAGCCATAGTATTCTTGAATTTTGTCTCTATGCAATTTCCTCCTCCTTAATCAGTTCCTCATATTCTAGTAGAACTGCAACTTTTTTTGTTATTGCATCTTCTGTAAGCACTCTGTTTTCCCTCTTCATGTCCACTTCTGCCAATTGTTCTAGGCTTCTAGCAATTTCTTTCGTTGTAGGCCAAGGTTTTCACTCTCCTCTTTTCTCCATTCCTTGAGTTTGTGCTTCAAAGCTTTATGTTCACAAGACAACACATAGTCTGGTTTCCCTGAGTATCTGAATGATGACCACCAGTCTTTAACTCTGTCAACAAAGTCTTCAGATTGTAGCCACCAATTTTCAAACTTAAAATAACTTTTATTTCTCTCCCAGCTTCCACCAATCAAGGCTATTGGAATATGATCTGAACTCAGCCTTTGCAAGGGGATCTGTTTCAGATTATTGAATTTGTCATCCCATTTTTCCGAGAACAATATTCTATCAATCCTAGAGGCTGCTACATGCTGGTCTCCTTTAACCAGCTATACGCAGCATCTTCTAGTTGTAAATCCACCAATTCCATGTCTTCTATGAAATCAGAGAACTCCTTCATACCCCATGTTCTACTGTTGCAATTTTTCTTCTCCGATATATACCTAGAGACATTGAAATCTCCACACAGTGCGCAGGGCGCTTTAAACAATCCCCTTGCTGAACCCAATTCTTCCCACACTAGTCTCCTCTCCTTGTAGTTACTTGGAGCATACACTCCAGTTATGTGGCAATTGTAGTTCTGGGTTTGGGATTCGAACCTACAAGTAATGGAGTAGATTTCTATTTCTAAGACCTCCCCCTTCCATGCCCTCTCATCCCACATCAAAATGATTCCGCCTCTTGTTCCACTGGCTTCCAAACATGCTTGTCTGATCCATCTACCTCCCCAAACCTGATTCGCTACTTCTGTGATATTTCCCTCAAGCTTTGTTTCTTGGAGACAGATGATGTCTGCCCTCCATTCAAAAATTAAGCTTTTGACAGTCTCCCTCTTCTCGATGTTGTTCAATCCCCTGACGTTTCATGACACTAGTTTAAACTTCATCTTGCAACTAGAGTGGTGTTTCTCCCATTATTCCTATTCCCCGAGCTTTTGAATTTTACATCAAATGAGACAAGACTTTTAAGCTCTTGTGCACCTTTGAGACTTTTATCAATAATAAAATACCACTATTAATTTTTAAAAAATAATGTAAAAGGTGCCCTAATAAGGGGCAAGTAGAAATACTTAAAAAGCTACACTATACACCAATTATGGAGGCCCAGGAAGGAGTGGTTTTAAGAAAACGAATGAGAGCAAAAATGGGAATATGCAGGGAAAAGACAGTTGCAGCTGCTTGTAAGCATCAAAGAGGGTCTTATTAGCAATAAAAACAACACCAGAGAAACAGGAAAGCAAAAAGGGCGGAAGAACTGAACCTTTCTGTTTGTCCAAGAAGAAACTCTAGCTGCTTATCAAGTGTTTTCTTCTTCTTCTCATCTACCTCCAACTGATGCTTGTAAAGAACCTGACATATGAAACACGTGTGAATAATCTGTCAAGCTCAAGACTGGGAAAAACAACTGGGTTTGAAAGTTCTCCAGATAATGAATTTTACCAGCTTCTCTATTTTCAACCAAAATTTTTTGATGTCCTTTGAGATATTGAGTGCAACTTTACATGAGCGTTGCTCTTCTTCCTGATGAAATATTATAGAAGAGAAATAAGAAATTTAGCAATGTAATTAGTAAGAAATGCAATACCTACTGAAGTGTCGGTCACTAATATGAAAATATTCACGCACAGGAAGAAGCGAATAAAATAACAACCTTAACTCGCTTTTCTCCCCGTGTCGCCTGATCAAGCATTCCCTTGCTAGCTCGTATAGCAACCTTCTTTGCTTGAGTCAACTTCCACTTCCTCTCTGATTCAAAGTCCTGATAAACAAGAAATCTTCCTTAGAATAACTTCATTGACATTCATCTAGCAGCTTACACAATTGCTCCTGAAATAGGAAAGGACTTTATATACCTTCGACAACCAGACCATCTCCTCAAGAACATGATCCCAGTGTGTTTTAGGTCGTTGAGGTTCTTTAGGTGCTTCAAGACCCTAAATACAAATCAAGAAAATAAGCAAACAGAAGATGTAGTACACAAGAAAGGACAAGGTACCCCCTGATTATTCATTCATGTAGCTACTGTAGATTATATTTTATTTTTTTTGAAATAGGTAACTTTGTATATTTCTATACATGTAAGATCAATCAGTACATTGTTTGTACTTGCACCATATTTACATCAAAAGACTCTTAAGAAACTGAACCTATTATAGTCTTCTAGAGGGAGTGTCTACACCTATAAGACTATGAAAGGGACGATCCTTACCTACCCGTGATTGAACAAATTCCATCAGTATATCCTTCATCTGTCAACTTATTAGGTAGATAATCATAACCTACCCGTGATTGAACAAACTCCATCAGTATATCCTTCATCTATCTGCTAATTAGGTAGATTTTTTTTATGTGATTATCTGTATATCTGATCTACTAATTAGGAAGCAGAAAATAAATTGATCTATATGATACAATTGCTAGGACAAAAAAAAGGGTCCAAATAGATTTTAAAACTAGTGATACTGATTTGTATTAGGTCCCACATTTTAATTTTCCATATTGCCCCATCCTTATAGCTGGATCAAGAAAGAACCTCTTATCCTAAAGAATGTCCTTAAGCTTCCTTTCTTTGGGTGTAGGACCTTTTCCTAGGAGCTCACAAAAAGATAGCAAATTTAGATGGTTCTTTCACGCTTCCTCTCTTTTTTTGAACCGGGCTCTCATGCTTCCATTCTTTCTATTTCAAACATGTGCTTTTTGTCTAATTCTTTATCGAGTATCACTAGTTATATTGCATAGCATTAACCACAATTGGTTAGCTATGTGACAAAAGCATGTGCAGATTACAACACTACTAGGCTAGATCGCCGTTTTGTAATCATTAATATGCTGCCATAATTCAATCATGTAACCTTCTGATACTCAGCATGTTCCAGTCCAGAATATCAAAGAACAACAAAAGAGAATAAAAGAGGGTGGAATAAGTATAACGAACTAATCCACCAAAAGATCACCTTGCAACTTTGGATCAATCAATGGAGAAGTCCAAAAAAAAACCTTAAACAACTGCATGGACTTGAATGGTAATATTATATAATTCCATATTTACAGGTATCTTTGTCATTCTCCAAGAATTATAGCACTGGCATCATCTAGGAGGGTATCCAAAAAAAAGCATCCAGGCATTGATAGATATCAAAGCAGCAGCTAAATGTTCTACCTATTAACCATTTTCATGTCAACTGATGATACATCCAAGGGTTCAGCCGAAACAAAATTATGAACAGACTCCATTCTAGATAAGAGCCTTCTCGCCTAAATTAGATGTACACATGATTCCCTTGTGTGGGCTTTTAATTGAGATATCATTCAGGAATAAAGGCTTGAGAACATCTTCAGCACATGACCAATTCTAAATTATTATCGCTGAATCACACTGCCAAGGGTTGGTCTATCACCCATGCTTAGATTAATCTTAGGCTAAACACCAATCCATTAAAACTGTGTGTGTTCTTTTCTTTGACAAGGTCATTCACACTCTTGGCATACTGCTATGCTATTATCATGTATACTTGCTTGGATTAAAAAGGAATAATGCATAGATCAAAACAGTCCTACTTGCCAAAAGATGAAAGAAGAAAAAGTCCCGTGGAATTAGTCGAGCTGTGCCAAAGCTAGCCTGGACACCACAGTCATCAAAAAAAAAAAAAAAACATCCACCTTGCGACAGCCAGCATAAAAGAACATGGATTGAACATAAAAAAATTAATACAGAAAAATCCAAACCTCAAATGATAGCTTCTAAGTGCAAGGATGATTGCAACTAAGATGTAATTCATACCTTTTGGCGTCGTACGCGTGTTTCATGATCCGGCTTACACTTATACCCTTTAGAAGCCATGATAATCTCAAGATATATACACCATGATTCCGGCTTCTACACGAAAAAACGTAAATTAGCACAACCACACACTTATCTCCATAACATGGAAGAAAATAGGAAACGAAAAATGAATTCAAGAATATAGATACACCTAGCTTAACTAGATCAAACAAAGTATGTAGGTACAGATAATAAACAACTTCCAGAGAGGAATGTCAAACAAGTGGTGTCTATCCACTGCATAACAACTCATTGTCTATATTTGCTTCACCACCACCACCCCAAGAAGCAAACATCCCAAGTAAATTTCAACATACATGAAGGGACTGTCAATTTCCCACCTCTGGGATTTCATTGGGTATGTAGTTGTTGAAGGGACTGTCAATAGTCTGGAACACGTTCAGATCCTATTTAATAGATCAAGTCCTGGTGAGTAAAATGGTTCATGACATTGAAAGGCATATGAAACAATCCTCAATTGCAGCCTTCAGGCGGAATAATCTAGTGATTATGATCTTATTGAGGAGAAGGGAGGCTAGTTGTTTTTGCCAGATGAGCAAAGCTAGGGAAGGTGACATGGATGCTTTCTCATTATTCATTATGATTCATGACCGAAGGGAAATCAGGTTTTGGCATGATCCAAGGCTCGGGATCTCTCCCAGACACTTCCCTATTCTCTACCATTGTTCCATTTCTCAGAATGCACTGATTGCCACTTTCAAACAAGACCAGAGATGGTCCATAACACCCAGAAGAAATCTCAATGATTGGGAAGTCGAGGACTACATGCAGTTGATCCTTCTACTCAGTAATTTCTTTCCATAAACATCTCTACCCGGCTGCATTTTCGGGAAACCACACTCTGAAGGGCTGAAGGGCTGAAGGGCTCTGTAAAAAGCTGCTACAACGCCCTCGCGGTTTCAAACCCTGGTTTAGTTCCTTGGCCTTGAAAAGCAATTTGGAATAGCAACTTCCCTTCAAGGGTCAAATATTCCCCCTAGATTTGTTATCATTAAGCCATATTTTAATGATGACAATACTGATTTATGTATATCTATTCCTATCCAGGGCCTATTTGTAGAACAATGGTGAAGTAAATTCGATAAGAAGAAGTCAGCTCAAGATAAAGGTACTCAAAACAAATAAGGAGACTTTGATGCAATCCAGAAGCCAAAGGCCCAAGTGAAGACCACTAAAGGCCCAAACTAAGCAAAAGAAGGAAAAATTACCTAAATACACAACATATTTTACTATATTCTCTAAAATGCTCTACCATTTGAAAAAATTGCAAAATCCCTACTCTCTCCTATTCTCAGATACATCACTCTTACGTGATGTATTAGGACAGGTGTGTCTTGCATCAACAAAGGTAAAGTATCGGGACGTTGAGCGATGTATCGGGATAGGTTGGGTCAGAGAAGGGGATAGAAACACTGGTTTTTTCCATAAAATAGCTAATGCACACCGGAGAGTTAACACAATTGATAAGCTAAAAATCAATGAGGTGTTGGTGACTTGAACCAGAAGAGGTGAAAAAGGTGATAATTGAATACTATGAAAATTTGTACTCAAAAACTGAAGATTGGAGGCTTGACCTGAATATGAGAGATTGTCCTGTGATCAATGAAGAAGACAACAATATGCTGACAGCCCCTTTTGAAGAACAGGAAATCACAAATGCCATTAGATCCTGTGTTGGGGACAAGGCACTAGGACCGGATGGCTTCACAATGGCTTTCTTCATCCAATGCTAGAGCATCATCAGTAATGAGGTAGTGGCAGCAATCAAGGCTTTCCACAAAGAGGGGACTTTCGTGAAAAGCATAAATGTTACTTTTGTGGCATTAATTCCAAAAAGGGTAGGAGCAATGGAGCTTAATGATTTTAGGCCCAAAAATCTTGTGGGAGGAGTATATAAAATCATTGCGAAGGTCCTAGTAGAAAGGCTGAAAAGAGTGATGCATAATCTAGTAAACAAGCAACAAATGACTTTCATCAAGAACAGCCAGATCATGGATGCAGTGCTGGTGGCAAATGAGTGTGTAGACTCAAGACAAAAAGACAAACAAGTAAGGATTTTATGTAAACTGGACATCTAGAAAGCAAATGATCACCTAAATTGGGACTTCTTAATGAATATGCTATAGAGGACAGGTTTTGGTTCAAGGTGGCTTAATGGATCAAACAGTGTATCAGCACAATAAAGTTTTTTTTTTTTGAAACTGGTAACTTTGCCTATATATGTTAGAATTTGAATCTTACAAGAGTTGTAGTTGCCCCATATTTACAAAGTACTACCTACATCTATGATTCTATGATCCTATGTCTATAATGAGTCTAAAACATCAATAATAGAGATGGGATCATGTAAAAGTAATTGATTACACCAAAAACACAGTAGCAAGATGCAATTAAGCTTAATCTGCTGCATACTGTTCTCTATGCTCTCAAAACACCTAGAATTCTTCTCCTTCCATATTGTCCACCAAATGCTTGCTGGGACTATCCTCCACCTGCCTCTATTCTTGGCCAACAACCCAGCTTGTTCCCAGCTTGTTAATGCCTCTGTAATTTTCTTAGGCATGCTCCATGCTATTCCTCTGAGGTTCAAAAACAATCTCCATAGTTGTCCTGTGATTCTACAATGTAGGAATAGATGATTCACAGTTTCTGCCTGCTCCCCACACAAGAAGCACCTGGGGCTTAAAATTATCCCTCTTTTCATTAGGTTCTCTTGGGTAAGCCACTGCCTCCTTTGCCAAAAGCCACACAAAGCATGCCACTTTATATGGTATTTTGGTTTTCCAAATGTTCTTCCATGGCCAACTGCTTGGCTGTTGGTTGTGGTTCATTTTCATGTACGCTTTGCTCACTTCGTATGTGCCTTTCTCATCTCCCTTCCACCATAGTTCATCTATTCCCAACCCACTGAATTGCTCAATCTTGTTGATGAAATCTGCCATTCTTGGTATTTCCCAATCGTTGAATTGCCTTCTGAAGTTGAATCTCCATCCTTGTTGTCCATAATTCTGCCATGGTACTCTGCTGGTGTAGTACTAATGAGTAGATATCTGGAAATAACCTTTATAAGTTGCCTTCTTCATGCCATTCACCTTTCTAGAACCTAGTTTTAGCCCCATTGTTCACCTTGATCTTGAAGAAGCACTTCAGTTCATTCCAGAGATCTCTGATGGATCTCCATAAGGAGTTGTAATTTCCTTAGTCATCCATCTGTCTTCCTCCTCATACTTTGCTTCTATGACTCTTCCCCATAGTGTCTCTTTATCATTGGCATACTTCCATAGCCATTTCATTCTGAGTGCCTTACTATGAGTATCCAGATTCTTTATCCCCAAACCTCCAAACTTCTTGTCAATCTACTTGTCGGAGGTCAAACGTTCACAACTTTTCGTTATTGTTACTTTGTTACTCTAACAAAATTTATAAAAGGAGAAAAATAAATTTGAAACAATAGCAAAATAATATTGTTGACCCTTTTAGAAATTGATTCTTCATTAAACTGTTGCCTTGAAGGCCCTTCTAGATGCTTCATCAATGCAACTTTACGACTTTTTCAGAAATATGTATGTATAATTGTTGCATTATGAAAGTACAAGTAGATCGAAATGTTGGATTCTAGACTGATGTTAAAGAAATATTCTCGAACATTAAAAAAATTAAAAATGAGTCTAACCTAGATAACTCAAACGCTCAGCAATGACTTGGGACATGAAGGACAACAAATCTATGTTAATAGACATATTTTTTGTAGCTTAAGATATTACTTTTATTTAGAGCAGGTTTTGTTTCATATTCTTCAAATTAAGCTTGCCAAAAATAGTCATAACTCACACCAAAAATATTTAAAAGAGCTGAATGAGAAGGAAAAAAATGAAAAACATTAAAAGGACGAAAGCTTTGTCCAAGTGAGATCATATACATACCAAATGAAAAATAATCAATACAATTGTAAGGAGACAACCAAACAGCGAGAAAAAACATACATTAAAGGAAATAAACTATGAGATAACCAATGATGATAACAAATCATTCTAACCAGAAAAGTTCTCATGTTTTGAAATAACATACCTCAAAAAATTGACTAACACTTCAATTAACTTTCAATTCTTAAAGTACTCATAATATCCACTAATAAAATTTAGTAAAAATAGATAACATAAAAACCATAAAATATGGGCATGCAAAGTTACTAACTCTCAGAGGATTTTCTAAAGAACGCAAAATCTCATCCTTGTATGTGAAGGAATGACGTTGATGAAGAAATTAGAGATTTGTAAGGGCCTTTTTTATTGTACCTTCAACAATTCCAGTAGAGAAAACTTGTTTGAATACTCAATTAACGTTTGTTATTTAATCAGTACTAACAAATACTTATAACAATAATTGTGCAGAAACATAAACAACAAAGTTTAAAGCATGTACTCAAAATTAACAATTACTATAAAAAACATATCAGGATATGTAACAATAGAATGAAACAGAATGAAAAAGATTGAGCCCACTGAATGCACACTGTCCCCTTAAGGAAATTATTCCCCTCTAGTACCCGAGGTTTAAAGGAATAGATCCTCTTAGGATAAAGCGATTCTATTCACAAGTGTATTGATACAAAAACAATGGTGCCAGTAAATCATTCAACAGGAGCAAAGTATACAAATATTTAATGTCCAAAAGAAGAGAAGAAGTTCAAAATTTTCGTTGTTTTAAAATGAGAGGAAATTCCTCTATTTATAGACAACAAAGGGCATGTGAACAAATGCTTATTGTGTCTTATTGGAAATGTCACAACTCTTTGGAAAAGTTACACCCGTTCAGAAAGGTCACAACATTTCATAAAAGTCGCAACTCTTCATAAAAGTCGCAACTCTTCACAAAAGTCGCAACTCTTCATAGAAGTCACAACTCTTCATGAAAGTCACAACTTTTCATGAAAGGGGAAGGATAATTTTGGAAATAAAATAAATTAAAAGGGAATCCTGGTTTGTGGTAGCGCCACGTAGGCGGGTCTAGGGTTCTCTTTTATATATATATATATATATATATATATATATATATATACACACACACACACACACTTTCTTTTACTAAAACTTACGCAATATGTAGGTCAATTAAAATCTTAAAAATCCATTTCTGGTAAATCACCATAACCTAAAATAGAATAGAGGAGGTACAAGGTTTGCTATAGACCTAAGCACATGCACACATGGAGCTTATGAAGAACCTGTATTTTTTTTTTTGGTTAAAATATTAAAAATAAGAAGGTATGTTTAAATATTACATTCACTTTTTTCTTGGTAAAATTTGTATCAAGTGCAAAGAGAAAACAAGTCTAATTGCCAAAACAACAAATAGCAAATTGGATAACAATTAGTGTGATGATAAAAATGATCCAATGGCCATCATGCCATTTCAATTTAGAGAAGACATAAGCAAATTACAGCCACCTGCACTTAAAATAAAGACAGAAAATAGAACGTCTAGATTGCAATAAGAAAGGAGACCAAACATGACAAATTATGGAAGATGCTTTGACGTCTAAAGGAAATTACAAAATGAGCACTCATCAAAAACTATGCTTAAAGAATTGCAAATTTATACCTTATCAAAACAAAGAAAAAGAACACGGGATTTGTCTCCAAATCCATTAAAACATGTTGTGAGGAATTTTTTTCCAACTTGACTTAGAAATATGTGTTCATTGCCCTTCTAAAAAAAGAAATATATAATCATTGTTCCTAGGTTATGTTATTAGGTGCATTCCTATTAAGGAGAGGAAACTCAAACCTCAATATCAAATGGAAACATGGAAGTCACTCATTTACATTATGCAGATGACACCTTAATATTTTGTGATGCTAATGAAGGACAAATATTGGTTTTTTAAGATCAATCTTGGTGCCATTTGAAGGAGTCTCAGGTTTGCATATCAACTAGAGAAAAAGCCAGTAGTATCCTAATAATGTCTCTAATATGGAGGAACTATCTTGGATTTTTTTTTTTTTTTGGGGGGAGGGGGGGGAGGAGGGTGCCAAATCAAAGGCTTTGAACACCTGGAATCCGTAATTGAAAAGTGTGAGAAGAAGCTTGCCAGATATATGTTCTAGAGAGGCAGAGTCACTTAATTTATTTAGTTTTAGATGCCTTTCCTACTTATATGATGTCTATCTTCCCATTCTTGACGGAGTGATACAAAGACGGGATAAAATTAGGAGGGATTTTTTATGGAAAGGGACCAAGGGAAATGATTCCACTGTCCAACATTCAGTCAAGTGGAACAAGGTTCACTGGGGAAGAAACATGGGTGTCTGGGAATAAAGAACCTGAAAAAGCAAAGCAAAGCCCTTAGACTAAAGTGGTTATGGAGGTATTCTCAAGAGCCTCAACCATACTGGGAAAAGCAATTCAAGAAGAATATGGAGACGAGAACAAGTGGATGACAAAGGAGGTTCTTACACCATGGGGTAGCCTATGGAAGTCCATCAAAATCTTGTGGCCTCTCTTGAAGATCAATACAACCATCAGGGTAGGAAATGGCAATAAGATTTCATTTTGGGAGGATAAAATGGTGGGCACTTCTAGTCTAAAAAGTATCTTTTCTAGAGATGCATGACTTGGTAGTGAATAAATAAGTGAGTGTAGCTAAGGTTAGGACACAACATGGATGGAATTTCCAATTTAGAAGGAATTTCAATGAATGGGAGATCACGATCGTGACAGAATTTTTGGAAGGTTGGAAGTTTTTACAGGAACATAGGAGGAACGTGATAGATTATGGTGGTGCAGAAATAACAAAGGCACATTCAAGGTAAACTGTGCATATAAGTTGCTAAATTAAGGTGGACAACAACCTTCTCTTTGGCCTTGGAAGCAGATTTGGAACCTTAAAATCCCTTTCAAGGTGTCATGTTTCACTTGGCTTCTAGCAAGAGAAGTAGTTTTAACACATGAAAATCTCAAGAAAAGGAAGTTCCCCATGTGTTATCGATGCTATTTATGTGGGGAAGAGGTTGAGACAGTCAACCATCTATTTCTCTCGTGCAGAATAACATCCTAGCTATGGAGGATTTTCACTAGTCTCAAGGGTTTTGCTTGGGCTATGCCTAACATAATCACAAATATTTTTCACAATTGGGGAGAAGTAGGGGTGGGAGTTGCATATAGAGATAGATGGAGGATTGTCCCAGAAGAAAGAAATGCTAGATGTTTTGAGAGCAAGAGTTGTGATCTTCAAAAGATCAAACTAAGTTGTATCAGGCTTCTTTGCTTCTGGTACAAACAAATGTATTTAGAGGACACTGAATCCATTATAGATATCCTAGGTTCCGGTTAGGATTAAATTCGGTTTTCTTACTCTTTTGACAAGTTGTATATATGATTTTCAGTGCAACCCATGAACTGGTTCAATGAATATGTACCTGCTCAAAAAAAATTAAAGATAGGACTTTCTAGTCTATATCAACAACAAAGATTGTTACTGGATAGTAATATCACAGATTTTTACCGGTTAAAGGATTTGTTCCATCAAGATAAATGTCCACGATTGGTTAGGCGCATATCACAGGTTTGTACCCTATTGTAGACCAAAAATTTGATATTTGAGCAGAGAAGGGTAGAGAAGCGGGTCAATTGTCCATTATTTAAGAAGATTAGACCTTTGTCCTACTTTTTGCCTTAGGTGTAAGAGAACAACACCCTTCTTTATACTGAGGGGATGACATCCTCATCTCAAACCTCATCCATCGTTCCTTTTCTTGAATAGGGTGAATCCTCATCATCTTGAGATCCACGTGGTTTACAAGAGGACCCTATTCCTCTAAGTTATCCTATAGAAACTCCCTGACAGCTTGGATGTGGTAGCTTTCTTATGGTACTCCAGGATCATACATGCACAAAAAGAAATCCTAATTCCTAGGCAGCTTCTATGGAGGGAAACCCTATCTTAGGGTTGTGATACTATGTAATCCACTGTGTTTAAAGCAGGCTTTTCAAAAAGGAGTGGCACCAACTCTAAGGGGAAGGCCTAGTGCTTAAAGAGCTGGAATGACAACTCGAAAATCATGGTTCGAATTCCAGCAGAGATTACATTAGGTTAATTCTTCTAATGTGCCTATCATTGAAGATTAAGAGTTAATAGAGTACATGTGGTAGCTAGAGACAACAACTGGATTAATTGACGTGTGTTTAAGCTGCCCAGACACTATCATTGTTACAAAAAAAAAAAAAAAAAAAAAAGGAGGGCCAGAAATTTTTGACAACTCATAGTTTTTACTCACATGACCTTTAGCCACTACCCTTTTCACAAAGCAGATCAAAGTTTTCACAAAAACATAGTCTTTTTCTTGACACTGAGAGCAGAAAGATCTTTTACTTTCTTCCTTGACTTCCCATACAAATGTTTCGGATAGGAGTTCCAATGCAACATAAAAGCTCCAAAAAAAAAAAAAGCGCAAAAAAAATAATCACAGAAAAAATAAAAAGAAAAAAGTCCAAGCTTTCGAATCGAACGTACACATGCAAAGTAGAAATTTTTTAAAAGAAAAAATACAAAAAATAAGACTTCCCGTCGAACTGGGAGCGAAGGGTTAAGGGAGAAGAGATAATGAAGTTTCCTCGCTAACCTTTTTCGGTAAAGAAGAAGAACTAGCCGGATAAGGTGAGCGAAGAGCACCGGTGGAAAACAATCTCGGCAGCAACGGCGGCGCGGCAACGGCAGCGGCGGAGTGAGAAAATTTCGCGACGGAGGTTCGATTAAAGGGAAAGTTGGGAATGGGACTGAAACCAGATTTACCCCTTTGGGGTATTTATATGTGGGACAGAAGTGTCATTTAAATAAGTTTACAGGTGGTACTCCCACTCCCTTTCGCTTAGGAGAGTCTGTTCGGTATAAACATGATACTTTTCTACAATTTATTACTATTCCAAAAACAAAATCAAATACATTATATTAAATAAATAAAATGTGGCTTGATTTAATTTTTAATTTTTAAAAATCTGTAATATTGATTTTGATTTTTTAATGAGAAAGTTGAATTGAATTAGTGATTATGTAAATATTTTTTATAACTAATTTAATATTAATATATATGTTTTGCACGTATGTATCACGTTAATTAATAATAAATATATATAAAAAATGTATTGTGTGAATAATATAATTATTGGGACTATGTTGATGGCTTTAATAAAGCTTTGTTATATGAGAATGTTAATAGAAAACATTCATGGTTTATAAAAATTTGCCCAAATGTTTTTACCCGGACAATTCCAAATTAGTTTTGCAAATGATGGATGTTATACGGTCCTTCCATAAAGATCTTACCAGAACAGTATAAGCAATTATAAATGGTTAGACATTTCCCCAAAGCTTATAAGCATGGAGCAAGATAATATCTTCTTCAAAGGAATGTCGGTAATGTATTTCTTTATAGAATTCTCAATTTCATGGATTATGAAATGGAATGTAGAAGTTAATACTACTTCTGAAGGATTTCCTAGTTTACAAAGAACTTTTTATACAAAGTTTTGGAGTAACTTGATAACTAAAGACCTTGAAGGCAAGATTCATGGTCAAGAAATCTTGGACTTAATAAATGAAAAGATTAATAAATATCATGTTCACGAAATATCCAAGCCACAGGATAATATTCTTAGCCCGTTCAAACACATTGCATGGAAACTTCAAATGAAGAAGGGTGTAATATCCAAATTAGAAATTATAGCTTAATATATGGAAGAAGCAAAGAAACATTTAATGAAAAATCTTGATATAGAAATTGGAGATGATATTTCTATGACATCTGCAAGTCATACAAATTAAGATGATGAAGCGTGCTTGGTAGGTGAAGCTCAAAGTGATCACAATATAGAAGAAATTGATATTGATGCTCTTTTCATGAAATTCCAAGAGCAAGTAGAGGAATCCTCTGACAAGACCATATGCAAAGAGAAAGAAAAGATGTGAGGACAAATTCATAAAATGACAAAAAACTTTAATAAAGATTCTATCTTTTATAAAGAAGAGTGGCCACCGAAAGTTATGTCGGGCACATGTAGTAGGTGTGAAGACCACATGTATTTGTCGGTCTTATCGTTTTGTTATTGGCCATTGTAAATAGTGTGGGCCAACTCTTTATTCTTTATGTTTTATTTTCCCTCTATATAAAGGGAGGTATGTTTTAGTTGAGAGACAGGTTTTAGAACCCCTCCACTCTTTTTCAAAAATCTTCTCTTGTAATATTTTCTAAGTATTGAATAAAAGTTTGCAATTTGGTTGAAATTGAGGTGGATTTTGAAGTCCGATTACAGGTATTATTCATTTTTATTTCTTCTTTTGTTACTTAGCCTATATGATAGGCTAATTTGTCTGTGTTGAGCTGTATCATACTAAGTTACTATGATTAAGTGGCATTGTGTCTGTTAAGAGATGGTTTAAACAGCTAAGAATTAAGGTCTAATTTAAGTAATTGAGGCATGTTTATGAAAGACTATTAGGAATTCATTAGATTACCCTGTGTTGAGGGCGGACCAGGTAGAACCGTTGGATTACCTTAAGGGCGGACCCGGATAGGTGAAGCTTTCATGAACATCGCTGAAAATTGCTTACATTTGTAAAAGATCCTTATAAAAGGCTGTGCGATCCGACTTTGAATGGTATCAGAGCCATGAAATTATAGTAATTATAGGTGATATATTTCAACACTTATTTGTTATGAATATCATAAAGAAGAAATCTACTGTTAAAAACAGTAGAAAAGAAGAATATGATATACCCCAGCATCTTGATTTGCTTAATAAGTGGACTATTTCTAAAATATCCCCTAGAATTATATATCAAATGGGAACTTTTGAGAAACTTGGTCTCAAACAAGTGGTCAAAACCACTGAAGAAACTATTACTATTGATAGTGATCATCAGACTTTTAGACTTATATCTGAAAATGATCTTGCTCCTTATAGGGATATTTATAGATTTATGCATATTGGCTTAGTACAGGTGGTATTCAAGCCCCTTACTTTACGTGGTCTACCTGAAAGTTTTATAGCAGCTTTGCATGATAGTAGAAATCAAAATTGGAAAAAGTCTCTTATAGGGACGATTCAAACTAGTTTGGCTTATGGGCCAGTTTATTTTAATGCTTATCCTAATTTGCAGATTTCATTACAGGATGAGAACTCATTAAGTTATCTTATGTTAAATGTTAAACTTCATGGTTATGATTATATGCCTGGCACTGAAGTTGTTTGTATTTGTTATAGAATTTACTATAAATTGTTGCATACTTTAAATCCTATGTGCAAAGTTATTGAATTCAAAAATGAAACTATTTTGATAGAAACTAATTTTGGAAAATCTAGAGTAGTTACTCACAGACCTATTAAGTGGGAATAAATTGATTTCCCACAAGAATGGGTTATTGAGGGAGCACCTCTTCCAAAAAATAATATTAATGAAGAGATTTCAGAAATTGAACAGTTAAATGATGGAAATGTTAAAATAAATTTTTTGGATAATATGTCTAATAATAGAATTGAGAATGGTAGCATATCTTCTAGGATTGCTAGATCTAATTCCTTTTATATTTCTCCCCTGGATTATATTGTACAGGTTCCTTCCAGAGTTTCTACTTCTCAAATTAGAGAAGGTTATCGATGTGATAATATAAAAATTGATAAAGATAATATTGCTAGACCTAGCTCAGATTTAGATATAACAGAATCTGAAATGAATTTTCCAGATGGGTTTCTACATAAATTGTTTTATGATGTCTGACAAAATTATTGATTTTAGTCCAGGATCACTGGCAAGAGCTAAGATTGCTAAAGAATTTCAAAAATCTAGATGGAAACCTTTTAGAAAATGGTTTTTCAAAAACTTTAATAAAAAAGAACAAAATAATTTTCAATAAGAGTTTTATAAAGACCTTATTGATTCAAAACAAAATGTTTTAATAGCCTTTGTCCCTTGGTCTATGGGAAAACATGTTTATAATTATATTTCTATGCTGGAAAGAGATTTTACCCTAAGTAATGGTGAAATTACTAAATCAGTATTTCCTCCATTACAATCTTTTCAAATTAATAAAGATGATAAAATTGGGCATTTTAATGCTTTTTCAAAACTATTTGAAGATAATACTGCTTTAGTCACTACTCAACATATTAATATCATGATAAAATAGTATAATTATACAAATATTTATATGAACATGTTAGGAGATCATATTGTTTCTCTTCATGATAAAGTTGATAGACTTCTTTCTCAATTGAATCTTGATAAGAAAGGGAAAGGTAAGGTTGCTCAACCAAGTATTCAACCTCCCCCAGAAATTGAAGATTTCAAGCTAAAGGATTTTTCCGATTTGGAAAATTTCTTAGAAAAAACTTTCAAAGGTAATAACCTTAAACCCTTGAAGATTAATAATCTTCCAGGAGGGCAAAGTAGCGGGGGCAATAATAAGGAATTTTTTGATGAGATTAATAAGATATTAGAAAAATATGCCAGAAAACCAATTCAAAGGATGTACTACTATCCAGGCCTACTCCCCAAGATGTGCTCATGGAAGAGCATGAACATATTATAACTAATAGTTATAATGGGAAAGAAATCTATGAATAGAACATAAATGGTTATACAGATAGACAAATTTATACGATAGAATGTCATGATGTAAAGACTATCTCAGAAGACAAACAAAAATAGTGATAAGACTATTGCTGATATGATAACAGCAGGTTTCACAGGTCAATTGAAAGGTTGGTGGGATAATTATCTCAATCAAGATCAAAGGGATAAAATCCTTTTAGCAGTCAAACAAGAGGATCAAGGAGTCACTCAAAATGCAGTTTATACACTAGTTCTAAATATTACAAAACATTTCTCAGGACGATGATCAGATAATAGCGAAACCATCAGAACTTTACTCCAGAATTTGAGATGTAAGACTCTTACATCTTTCCGGTTTTATAAAGATGTTTTTCTTTGCAGGGTTATGGAGTTGCCAGAGTGTAATAGTACTTATTGGAAATCCAAATTTATTGATGGTTTGCCAGCTCTCTTTGCTGAAAGAGTTAAGAAGGTTCTCAGAGGAGATGGTCATAACATCAATTATGAGGATTATACATATGGAAAATTGATAAGTGCATGCGTACAGGAAGGTTTCGCTTTATGGAATGAAATTAAGCTGAATCAGCAGATCAAAAGGCATCGTCTCAATGAAAGACAACAGTTAGGAGAATTCTGTGAGTAATTTGATCTAGACATTCTCAAACCTTCTTCTAAAGATAGGAAGGAGAAGCAGAAAGAAAAACATTCTTCCAAGAATAGATCTTCCAAAAATGATTATAAGGAATGGAAAAGGAAGAGAATAGAAAGAAAAGAAAGAAGAAGTAAGGAAGGAATAAGTGACAAAAGATTTTATAAATCTAAACGTCGATATGATAAGTCAGATACTTGTCATAAATGTGGGAGATATGGACACTATGCTAAGGATTGTAGAGTCAAGGAAAAGATTAAAAGCCTTGACATAGATGATAATCTAAAAAATTCTTTGTATAAGATCATGCTTAATTCTGATTCAGAAAAATCAGATTCGGATTATAGCAGCCATGAAGAATCTTCAACAAGTGAAGATCTTAAAGCTCTTCACCAAGAAGATTATATGTCTTCAAAAGATGACTGTTTACCTTGTTAACAAGGTTTGGAATGTGACAAGGACGGAGAGAAAGATGATCTTTATAAGATCTATTCCCAGTTTAAAGAACTGAGTATCAATGTCATTGATAATGACAAAATTATAGAGCTCCTACAGACGGTGAAGGACCCTGATATAAGAGCTTAAATCATTGATAAAATCAATAATACGACATCTACCTTTAAGAGTAATATTCCTGAGGAGATACCTACTAAAGATGGTTCATATACCATGGCAGAAGTTAAGAATCTTCTGTTGGAAAGAAGGAAACTTATAAGTTCTCCTACGACTATTAAGGATTTAAAAGAAGAGATTAATAATCTCAAAGAGGACATTAGGCATCTTAAGGAAAAAAATGTCATTATAGAAGTCCGTCTTGATAGTTTTGAAACTCCTCAAAATCTGGGTAATAACTCAGCATCATCTTCGTCATACGAAGGAGAAAGTAATAACTTGGATTTTATTAAAAATCTAAATTTTGGGAATACCAAAGGAGATTTTTTACAAAACCTTAAAGCTTTTACTTCTCAAAAGTTTTATACTAAGGTTACCCTTCTTATTGATTATAATTATAAAAAAGAATTTATTGCTCTTATTGTTAGTGCTGCAGATTTAAACTGTATTCAAGAAGGACTCATCCCTTCAAGATATTTTCATAAAACTACTCATAGTTTGAGATAAGCAAATGGTAGTAAAATGAATATTGAACTTAAACTACCTAAAGCTTTCATTTGCAAGGGAAAAAATTGTGTCCCTCAAAGTTTTGTTTTGGTTAAAGACATTACTAACCAAATTATTTTGGGAGTACCTTTTATAAATGATATTTTTCCCCTTACCCATTGGGATAATGAAAAAATTATAGGTACTTGGAATGATAAACCTTTTATATTAGAATTTATTACTAAACCTTTTACAAGAATGATAAATGAATTAACCTCAAAAATGATTTTGAAAAACAATCAAATGAGTTTTCTTAAAGGAGAAATTAATAGTATAGAAATTAATGATATTTTGTAGAATCCTAAATTACAGGATTAGATTGCGTTTTTACAAAACCAGTTCTCTCTTGATATTTGTGGAGATCATCCAAATGCTTTTTGGAATAGAATAAAGCATGTTGTTAGTCTTCCTTATGAGGATGATTTTATAGAGGATAATATTCCTACAAAAGTAAGGCCCTGCCAGATGAATTCTGAATATTTGGAATTATGCAAAAAATAGATTGAATCTCTACTTCAGAAAGGCCTTATAAGGCATTCAAAGTCTCCATGGTCTTGTACAACTTTTTATGTTAATAAACATGCTGAAAAAGAAAGAGGTGCCCCCAGGTTAGTTATTAATTATAAACCACTTAATAAGGCTTTACGATGGATCAGGTACCCTATTCCTAATAAAAAGGATTTATTGGATAGAGTTTATGATGCTATTATATTTTCTAAATTTGATTTAAAATCAGGTTATTGGCAGATTCAAATAAATGAATCAGACAGGTTTAAAACCGCTTTTAATGTCCCTATGGGTCAATTTGAATGGAACGTCATGCCTTTTGGTCTAAAAAATGCTCCATCAGAATTTCAAAAAATTATGAATGATATTTTCATACCTTATAGTAATTTTATAATAGTTTACATAGATGATATTTTAGTATTTTCAAAAAAATATTAAAACTCATTTTAAACATCTTGAGTTATTTAAGAAAATTATTATCCAAAATGATTTGGTTATATCTGCACCAAAAATGACTTTATTTCAAACTAAAGTTAGATTTTTGGGTCATAATATTGAAAAAGGAAATATTAGTCCTATTAATAGAAGTATTGAATTTGCTTCTAAATTTCCTGATGAAATTACTGACAAGACTCAGCTGCAGAGATTCCTTAAGCCTTAACTATGTAGCACCTTTTATAAAGGATTTAGCCCTTGATACGACTATATTATATGACAGGCTTAAGAACAATCCAAAAGCTTGGTCAGTTAATCATATTGAAGCAATTAAAAGGATTAAGACAAAGGTTAAAAACCTTCCATGTCTTACATTGACAAATCCAAATTGGGAGAAGACAGTTGAAACATATGCTTCCGATCTAGGATTTGGTGGCGTTCTTACACAATATTGTCCTGATAATAAACGTCATTATATTGTTCAATTTTATTCTGGCAATGGAATCCAACCCAGAAAAATTATGCCACAGTAGCTAAAGAAATCTTATCTATTGTGAAAAGTGTTATGAAATTTCAAGGCGATATTTATAATCAAAAGTTTGTGATAAAAACTGATTGCCAAGCTGCTAAGTTTATGTTCAATAAAGATTGTAAACATGATGTTTCTAAACAAATGTTTGCTAGATGGCAAGCTCTATTAGCACCTTTTGATTTTGAGATTCATTATAAGAAAGGAGAAGATAATAGTCTTCCTGATTTTCTTACTAGAGAATATCTACACTAATAACAGTTTTATTGATTTTAGGAATGACGCCATCATGGCCCCCTCAAAGAAGGGGACGAGGACGAGGATGAGGAACAAGTGGCAGAGGAGGTCATATCCTTGCTCAGCTAGGCAACAAACAATTGGTAGCACCAAATAATGCTTCTACTAGTGGAGAAGGGATGAATACAAATCATCCCATGTATAAAGAATTTATGGATTTTATGAAATCCAAACAAGGTCAGGATAATACTCCAACCTATTCCACGATATTAGTGGATAAAGAAAATACAGAAGTTTTTGATATGAATGAGAAAAAAGAAGTTATACTTATTTTAGAAAATAATGACTTAAAATGTAAGCATGATCCTTGGCAATTAATGACCAGGTATTTAGATACAGTTTGTTATACTACAACCGTATACAAATACAGGATGCACTATGAGATGATACTCTCAGCAACAGGGTCAGGAGAATTTCAGCATTTCTAACCTGCAAATACTAAGAAAGTTTATAACTTCTCTAAATTTATAATAAAGAGAATTCTTAGTCCAGAAGAGTGGGGAATGAGTCCTCTAAAGGAAAAGGATTATATCCATCCTGAGCAGAAAATTGTAGTTAAATATAATTATTAGGACTATGTTGATGGCTTTAATAAAGCTTTGTTATATGAGAATGCTAATAGAAAACATTCATGGTTTATAAAAATTTGCCCAAATGTTTTTACCTAGACAATTCCAAATTGATTTTGCAAATGGTGGATGTTATACAAACTTTTAAAAAATAACGTAAACTTTTTCAAATAAAGGTATATAAAGATATGTTCCTCTTTAATTGTATGTATGATCCTTTTTAAGATAAATAGGTTTTGTCTTACACTAAAAGAGCGTAAAAGTTTACTTTGAAAATATTCAAATTCTATTGATAATTGGTAATTAAAAATTACTATAAAGATTTTATACTGTAAAAGATATATAGGAGACTTACATAATGATCAATATATGGTTAGAAATAATACTTATCTATAAAATTACACACACAATAACACAAAAAAATGAATATACAATAAATGAAGAGAATTTTATTTTATTTTTTACATATTGCATAACCTACCTCTAGAGATTGGCAATAAATTAATAATGTAAAGTAAATTTGGTTAGAGCTATACAATGCTCTCTTGTTCACATTTTCTTCTTTTTCAGTACACTCTTGTTCATCACTTTTGAATCCCCAAAAGAAGCATATCGATGTTGTCACACATTGAACTTATACTCTAGACGTGGCCGGTACTTGATGTTATTGTTCGCTCGAGCATTTTCATAACATGAGCATACATCTAGACATTAGTAAAAAATAGTTTAAAATTACTTGAAGAGACAAGACTTGTAAAAGAAATACTTATCATAAATGATTTTGATTTTAATTTTAATGAGAAAGTCGAATCGAATTAGTGATTATGTATATAATTTTTATAACTAGTTTAACATATGTGTTTTGGACGTATATATCACATTAATCTTTTATACTATATTAAAAGAATGAAGGTCCTTAATATTGTTGTTTAAACTTCTTACCCTTCATTAAAAGACTTCATTTTAGATAAAATCGTCTATGCACCATTTATTTTATGCATTTATAACAAAACTTACAAGGCTGTAATCTGGGGTTGTGCCATAGCCACAGTCGAGGTAGTACTTGTTGATGCACTATTACTATGTACAACTTGTCGACTAGAAGTAATATTACACATTTGAATGAGGCATAGTTTTCACTCTTCTACAAGATATATCTCCCAACTTGTCAGCATGCAAAACATCTAACATGGATGGTGTAGATTCTCAAAACAACTTAACAGTAGTATTATCCGCAAAAATAGTAATTATGGCGCTAGAAGCTAAAACATCAGCTAGTTTGTTCTGCTCTAGGAGGATCACCCAGTTTGCGAAGAAGGCACCTACAATCGGCCAAGAGAGATGTAACACCTCAAATTTGGAAAGGAAGAAAACTGCAGTTTTTGGGCTAGTGTTTGTGTCTACGGGTCCCATCTACGGACCATAGAAGCTCCTACGGGTCGTAGATGTCAGTCGTAGGAATAGGGGAAAATAAATTGTTGAAATCAAGTCTAGTACCCTTTTTACGGTTCAATAGGACAGTCTATCATTCCATGTACGAGTTGTAGATAGGTCTCGTAGCTGAGTCCAGACTTAATGAAAATTTAAGGGTCAAAGTTGGTTCATACGGATGACTATGGACCGTAGGAAGATCTATGAAATGTATATGGGATCCATCAAAGAGGGGTGTATTTCAAGGTCTCAGTACCTTTCTACGGGTGACTAGTACAGTCTGTAGGTCCATAGAAGGACGTACGGACCGTAGGTCCAACTTGTAGAATCGAGTCAGAAATTATTTTTAAGGGCTTTTTAGTCTTTTCCTTAATCATTTAATGCCTAAAATATGTCGTTTTGTCTTCTCCCCTAAGCCCTATATAACGTTTTTAAGCCCCAAATTAACCACTTTCAACTTATTCTCCAAAAATTCCCTAAAACTAACCAAGTTTTCCTCCCAAATTCTCCCAAGACTAAGGAAGAAGAATAGGATCTAGGGTTCCACTACAAGCCTCCATTCCTCCAATCCTTGTGAGTTTTTAACATCAAGGTATGATAGTATTCACCTATGGTGTCCTTTCCTCCGTAGGGTTCCTAAATTCTCCAATTTTACAAGTTATATTCTCCAATTGAAGTTAGTGTTTGATTCAATCTTCATGGGTTCTTTTCAATTATGATCCAATTGGTTATTTTCTATCTTTTTATGCATGAATTGAAGTAATTACATGCTTTTAAGTTAAATTCACATGAGCCCATGCAAGATCCATGATTTCTAGACTATGATCATATGATTTAAGTTTATGAACTATGAATTTATAAAGATATGCATGTTCTTTCTATGGAATTGATATGAATGGTTTGAGGTTGCTTTGATTGTAAACCATTGATGTTGTTATTGTGAAATGTTATTCTCATATGAAGGATTCATAGGGTTGAAAGGTTTTCTCAACTAAAATTTGAATCAAGATTTAGGAGTTATTCACTACAAGAAAAACAGACTCTAAGGAATGGAAATCTAGACCCTAAAAGTGCAAATCTAGTCCCAAATGCGCAATTGAGACCAGAAAAATCTGGTCATCACTCATCCTAGAAATTGTCGTCGCCATTGGTCAATAAGGACGAGTTCAAAAAACTAGTTCCTAAATGGTTTTCAAAAAACTAGTTCCTAAAAAAGATGATATGGAGAGAGGGGGTAGGACGATAGAAATAAAGAGTGCGATTAATTACAATAAATTTGTTAACATCCCATGATGTTAGTTTCAATATTTGCTTAATTAACAAAAAATATAACATAGATAACATTCAAGGTTTTGCATAACATTCATAACAAACTAATATTAATGAGTTAGTGCATCTTCTAAACTTGTATCTTCACTGAAAAATGAACAAAAGTTGGGCAGAAAACTTAATGTTAAGTCTTTGTCAAGTGACATCCAGAAACATCTACAAAAGCTATAAGAAATAGATAAAAACTATTAGAAAAACTTCTAGATACATAAATCAAGAATCCAACATTTATTTTGAAGAACAATAACTATATAACATTGAGTAAAACAACTTTGCAGCAATGGTAAAACAGAAAATGGGCCCATTCTAGATGAACAACAACTAGGCAGAAAATGGTAAAATAGAGAAGTTGACAGCAATATATGCCGAAAATTTTAAAACAAAGTTTGTGTCGTTATGCAGCTGTGCATAAAATAAAAAACAAAGCCTAACATAATTAAGAAAGTTCCGCAGTTATGTTCTTAATGTTGCACCCACAGGGATATTTCATATTCAAATTCCAATACACAAAGGATAGGGTTCAGATCCTACAAGTCGGGCCTTAGACGTTCAAGAACAATCCTATGGTGCTTAAGCTGTGGGAGGTCGATTTTTCTTTCAACCAGGATGTGTTGAGTATCATTCCTCTATGGGTTAAGTTTCCTGAACTCCCAGTTGAATATTGGTCTGCTGAAGCACTTAGTAAGGTTGCTAGATTAGTTGTTCTATGTCACGACCCAGGGGTACACCCTAGATGTAACATGGTGTACTTGACCCCGAAGGGGTCTCATACAAGCCCTTAGCATATCATGACATAAGATAATAGAAAAGTGTGGAATTTAAAACATTTTCCATACAATAAAAGTCTTTATAAAATGAAGAGAAAGTCTTTAACACTTTGTCTCAAATCATCTAAAATAATACTTGAACAACTTTTGGGACACAACCCATACGATAGTCTAAAACATAAAAGAAAGACATAAAGGAAATGGTGGCTTTATCGTTGATGCTATGAGGACTCACCAATCTTCTACTCCTTGTTCCTACTAAAAACCTAGCCTCAAGATGGAAATCAAGATCACCGAATGCTACATTTGATGAGAATGTAGGCAAAAGTATGAGTTAGTACAAAAGTACTAAATATGATAGCTAGCATAACATCATAAGAACATAACATAAGGGTTAGTCAACATTAGCCATATGCCATAATCATAAGAGATACTTCATGAAACATAAACTATAAGCAGAAGAGACAATAACATAGTCATAAGCATAATCTCCAACATAGACATAATGTAAGCATTAGTCATCATAAAATATAGTCTACATACATAGTCAATACTTAGACTTTCATATCATAAGAGAACCATTTCATAAGGAACCTCCAAGTATACTTGTGCAATGCATGGATAAGATCTCATAATCCCACCCACACTAAGTACCACTTTTTGGTCATCATACTCATACTTACCATCTTTGGATCTCATCCTTGGCTTACTTCTCATAGACAAGGTAATCTCTCACCTTTAGTAAATCATAACAAGGAAGGAAACTATAACACAATCCTATCTAAACATACAACATATAAGAGAAACACTTCATGAGTCACCTCAAGAAAAGCTTGTGCTATGCACGAACAAGACCCCATAATCCTACCCATGCTAAACTAGACACTTTAGGTTGTTCATTTATGTTTATCATCTCTTATTCTCATAGTTAACTTATTTCTCATAGACAAGGGGAATCACCTCTTAGTCATGCATGTATTGGAGGGGCCTTTCACGCTACAATCCAACTAGTCATGCTCATATTATTCTTTACTTATTCTTAGGACATGGGAACTCACCTCTCTATGTCTATCCTAAGGGCAATGGGTATTCACCTCTCTATGTCTATCATATAGGCCAAATGGGTATTCACCTCTCACTTTACATGTATAGTCATAGGTATTCGCCTCCATAACTATTTTAGGGAAACATGGGTATTCGCCTCCATGCCCCACCATTATATGATATAGGTATTCGCCTCCACATCATTACATAAGGAACATAGGTATTCGCCTCCATGATCAACATAATGGCTAATAGGTAATCAACCCTTACCTTACTATAGAGTTATATTTTAAGGGTAGTCACTGCACACTTCTCATATCATGTCATGGGTAATCTCCTCATGAATATCTATTTAGGGATAAGGGAAGTCACCTCACATCCCTCTCATACAAAGGTCTTTGGGGGAATCACCACAAGCCTCATCACATTTCATAGTCCTTGGACTTAGATTCATTTTAGGTGAGCAAACCTTTCAACCTAGAATCATTCTATGTGAGAGAACCTTTCATATCATATCATATTCATGCATAAATGTGTGTGTGTGTGAGAATAACCTTTCACAACACAACAACATATCACAATAATTGACACTTTACTCTCAAAGTGTTCTTAAACATATACAAAGATTTCATAAAACATGCATGAATCTTATATTTTACCTCCTTGAGGTTTCTAAACTTTCTTTTAATCAACATACCTAGAATTCTACATTAAACATGGATATCATCATAACTTAAGTGATTCTATCACAAACATTCATGAGGTAGATTAGGTGGGTAAAGTCCTTCTACAACAATTCTATCTAAAGTCTACCATTTTCCTACAAGCTTCACTCTTGGAGCCTTAACATACATAATTCATCATATTGGCTTTACTCTCAAAACCCTAGTGATCGACATTCATGACTACTATCCTTACTCTCAAAGCTTTACTTCTTACAATCATCATACATACCTAGATTTCAAGGCATTCTAATCACATCCCTCATTATTAAGTGATTCTAGTCATAAATCATCATAAAGGTTCAACTTCAAGCTTTACTAGTCATGATCCATCATATATACTATAATCTAATTAAATTCATGTCTATATGCTTCTATTCTTGAACAGTTACTACTCATAACATCAATTCTAAAAGATCATCTATAAATCCTCAATTTCCCTTCACAAGGGATAAACCCACATTACTTTAATTTCATCAATTAAACTAGGGTTAGCCATGGAAAGCATATAATACCATCATAATAACATGACTCACCACTAAATCAATCATAAACAAGTAATATCCACTCAATTGGATTCATACTCAACTTAACCCAGAATATTGGAAGTTGAATTGGGGATTCATCTTCACAATTGGGGGAAATCTGGGGGGGGGGGGGCTTCATGGATGGAAGAATCCATGGATGAATAAGCTATCATACATTGATTATAAAGCCCTCACAATGCTTGCAACAATGGAGGAATTTTCCCTAACTTGCTTCTTTTCTTCCTCTTCTTCTTCTTCCTAGAGAGAGAATTTCTTGAAGGGAATTGGGTCTCTTTGGTGAATTGAAATAATGACTAGGATCAATGTATTTAGGGGTCTATTAGATTTATATGTGTGGTCTAATCACTAATAAAATGACACCACCTAGCCCCTAATTAATTCTAGAAAGTTCCTAAGCCATCACTTAAACCAACTTAAAGGACCACACTGCCTCGCCCAGGAGACCATGCCCACGGGCCGTGGATGGACCCATGAGGCATGCTCGTCCTCCGTGGGTGGTGGTCTGCAGCCTATTTTGGGACACTGACCTATGACCCTTCACCCACGGGGCGTGGGTCCCTAATCGTGTGTGCACTATTTTTTTTGGCAAATTTGGGGTGGTTTGCTGGGGTCCTCTTCAAGGACCCTTGGTGGGTCCTTCGGGAGTCGTACCTTGATGTTTAACCCCTAAACCCTTCATTCTAAGTATAGGAGGTCATATCTACAACTCTAACCCCCACGTCAAGCTCTAGTTTAGCCTACTAGTTTCCGGGTGTTCCTTGGGAACATTCATCCTTGAATGACAATTCTAAACAATTCTTAAAGGAAACGACTCTAGACTAGTATCCTATCATGCATGCAATTCATCTAAATGCACATAAACAAGGAGGAAAACTTCAACTCCAAGATAATCATACTCAATGCAACACAAGGAAGTAGGAACTATATCTAACAACTCGAAAAGCATGAAATTCTATATCTACTCATATTCAAGGAGGAACTACCATCTCCTAGCTAAAACATGCTCAACATACACTCATGGAGCTCATATGCAATTTACTCTCAAAAAGCATTTTTTCAAGGAATCTCTCAACTCCAAACTAAGGCATGCTTATATATTCATCTAATGAAGTCAAATAGGAAACTCTACTAAATGCACTACAACATGAGGAAAAACAATGCACATAAGTCATTTTTATCAAGTTCTAAGCTTTTTAATGAACATGCATACAAGGAAACCATGACCACACATAAACACAAAATGGCTTTGCTATATAGGCACACCATCTCCCCCTTGGGAGTAAGCCTAGGTAGACTTTCTAAGCACCATTACTTTTAATTCTAAGATCAGAACAAGTCATCACTAAACTTTCATATCCTTCACAGAAGAGGATTCTAAACCAAGGTGAATTACATTACTACTCTTTGGACAAGGCTACTCATTTGATCATCCCAAGGTATCTTCTATACACCCTCTTCATCACATCTTTCAACTTACCCTAAACTCAAAATGGTCAAGTAGGGTTCTACCTTCAATAACATAAGACAATAATGCATCCCATTCATATTAAAGATAATATCAAAGTCTATCATATCAAATCTATCAAGTCATAAAAGACAAGCAACACCGGAATAAAGCTTAAAAACACGTACCGGTAGCAACATAAGGAGGTCACTCTTGTTCACCTCTAGATTGGAGAGCTTAAGATCTATTCTTCTTTGGAGCACTCCCTCCCAAACCAATTGGACCGGAGGAAGGGTAGGGTTGGGACCTACGACGAGTATCTCCTTCATTTCTACCAACTTTAGGGCAATGCCTTATCTTGTGGACCAACTCACCACACCCAAAATAAACATTAGAACCCGCTAGGCATTCACCCCCATTCTTTCTATCACACTTACTACACCCTGGCAATAGAACCCTACTACTATCTCCTTATGGCTTAGGGTTAGTCACCCTTTTTTGGTAGAACTTAAGAGTGGTTGAGGGACTTTGCCCGAGGAACTTTTGTCTAAACCTAGGGCGACCTTGTTTATCAGAATCATCATGAAAGGACTTATCATCATCCAATCTAGACCTCTTTTTCTCCCTAGATTCTTCCTTGAGTTTTGACTCCTTAATTTGTTGGGCGAAAACCATAAGATGTGAGATATCCATATCCCTAACAAACATTGTTGTACGACATTCTTTTTCTACTAAATCGCATCTTAAACTTATTCATCTTAGCCCTTCAATCTGTCACTAAAGTTGGAGCATACTTGGATAGTTGGGTAAATTTCAAGGCATACTCCTTAATGCTCATACTACCTTGCTTAAGGTTAATAAACTCTTGCATCTTAGCCTCCCTCAACTCTAGGGGAAAGAACCTATAAAGAAATGCCGACTTAAACACCTCTCATTCTATGGGACGCGCTCCTACCAGTCTATTCTCCTTCCATTGACCATACCCTATTTGTCCTACCCCTCTCAATTGGTAAGCGACTAACTTCGCTTTCTTTACCAAAGTCACCCCCTTGATATCAAGCACCTTATAAACCTCATCTATAAACTCCTTAGGGTCCTTCTCTACTTTGGAGCCATAAAACTCTGGGGGTTTCATCTTAATAAAATCCCTCACTCTTAAAGCCACGAAGTTCACATTAGGATTCACTGGAGCTACAAATTCTTTATTGGCTTGAGCCGTCACCGCTTGGGCTTGAGTCATCATTGCTTGGGCCAACATTTGGATGGTAGACCTAAACTCTGCATGAGTAACATTTTCAACTAGAGGATCAACCGGAGCTTGAGGAGGAGGTTGGGGAGGAACCTCATGATCCACATTTTCTTCCTCATTTCTCCTAGCATTTGCCCTTGTATTAGCCATACCCTAAAACCAACGGACACATATTAGGAGAAGGACCTAATAAATCCAAACTATATGGCACGACTTAGAGAATGAAGAAGTGAGATTTTCTAAACATCCAATAGCCTCCTATTCATAAATGTATCGTGCTTCACATTTATGAACAAGACTCTACTAGACGTGGTTTGAGACATCCTAGAACCATTCTAAACCTTGTGCTCTAATTACCAAGTTTGTCACAACCCAGGGGTACACCCTAGATGTAATATGACGTACTTGACCCCGAAGGGGTCTCATACAAGCCCTTGGCATATCATAACATAAGATAATAGAAAAGTGCAGAATTGTAAAACATTTTTCGATATAATCAAAGTTTTTATAAAATGAATCGGAGGTCTTTAACACTTTGTCTCAAACTATCTAAAATAATACTTGAACAACTCTTGGGACACAACCCATACAACAGTCTAAAACATAAAAGAAAGACATGAAGGAAATGGTGGCTCTATCCTCGATACTATGAGGACTCACCAATCTTCAACTCCTTGCTCCAACTAAGAACCTAGTGTCAAGATGGAAATCAAGATTGCCAAACCCTACATTTGATGAGAATGTAGGCAAAAGTATGCCTTAGTACAAAAGTACTAAATATAATAGCTAGCATAACATCATAAGAGCATAACAAAAGGGTTAGTCAACATAAGCCATATGCCATAATCATAAGAGATACTTCATTAAACATAAACTATAAGCATAAGAGACAATAACATAGTCAGAAGCATAATCTCCAACATAGACATAATATAAGCATTAGTCATCATAAAATATAGTCTACATACATAGTCAATACTTAGACTTTTATATCATAAGAGAACCATTTCATAAGGAACCTCCAAGTGTACTTGTGCAATGCATGGATAAGATCCCATTATCCCACCCACACTAAGTACCACTTTTTGGTCATCATAATCATACTTACCATCTTTGGATCTTATCCTTAGCTTACTTCTCATAGACAAGGAAATCTCTCACATTTAGTCAATCATAACAAGGAAGGAAACTATAGCACAATCCTATCTAAACATACAACATATAGGAGAAACACTTCATGAGTCACCTCAAGGCAAGCTTATGCCATGCATGGACAAGATCCCATAATACTACCCATGCTAAGCTAGACACTTTAGTTCTTAATTGATGTTTATCATCTCTTATTCTCATAGTTAACTTATTTCTCATAGACAAGGGGAATGGCCTTTTAGTCATGCATGTATTGGAGGGGCCTTTCGAGCTACAATCCAACTATTCATGCTCATATTACTCTTTACTTATTCTTAGGACATGGGAACTCACCTCTCTATGTCTATTATAAGGGTCAATCGGTATTCACCTCTCTATGTCTATCATATAGGCCAAATGGGTATTCACCTCTTAGTTTACATGTATAGTCATAGGTATTCGCCTCCATAACTATTTTAGGGAAACATAGGTATTCGCCTCCATGCCCCACCATTATATGATATTGGTATTCACGTCCACATCATTACATGAGGATCATAGGTATTCACCTTTATGATAAACATAAACACTAATGGGTAATCACGTCTTGCCTTACTATAAAAGTTATATTTTAAGGGTAGTCACCGCACACTTCTCATAGCATGTCATGGGTAATCTCCTCATGAATATCTATTTAGGAATAAGGGAAGTCACCTCACACCCCTCTCATACAAAGGTCTTTGGGGGAATCACCATAAGCCTCATCACATTTCATAGTCTTTGGACTTAGATTCATTTTAGGTGAGCTAGCCTTTCAACCTAGAATCATTCTATGTGAGGGAACCTTTCATATCATATCATATTTATGCATAAATGTGTGTGTGAGAATAGCCTTTCACAACACAACAACATATCATAATAATAGACACTTTACTCTCAAAGTGTTCCGAAGCATATACAAAGATTTCATAAAACATGCATGAATCTCATACTTTACCTCCTTGAGGTTTCTAAACTTTCTTTTAATCAACATACCTAGAATTCTACATTAGACATGGATATCATCTTAACTCAAGTGATTCCATCACTTCATACATTCAAATATTCATGAGGTAGATTAGGTGGGTAAAGTCCTTCCACAATAATTCTATCTAAAGTCTACCATTATCCTACAAGCTTCACTCTTGGAGCCTTAACATACATAATTCATCATATTGGCTTTACTCTCAAAAACCTGGTATCTACATTCAGGACTACAATCCTTACTTCAAAGCTTTACTTCTTACAATCATCATACATACCTAGATTTCAAGGCATTCTAATCACATTCCTCATTATTAAGTGATTCTAGTCATAAATCATCATAAAGGTTCAACTTCAAGCTTTAATAGTCATGATCCATCATATATACTATAATCTAATTAAATTCATGTCTATATGCTTCTATTCTTGAACAATTGCTACTCATAACATCAATTCTAGAAGATCATCTATAAATCCTCAATTTTCGTTCACAAGGAATAAACCCACATTACTATAATTTCATCAATTAAACTTGGGTTAGCCATGTAAAGCACATAATATCATCATAATAACATGATTCACTACTAAATCAATCATAAACAAGTAATATCCACTCAATTGGATTCATACTCAACTTAACCCACAATATTGGAAGGAACCCTAACTTAAATTGGGGATTCATCTTCACAATTGGGGGAAATCTAGGGGGGCTCCATGGATGGAAGAATCCATGGATGAATAAGCTATCATACCTTGATTATAAATCCCTCACAATTCTTGCAACAATGGAGGAATTTTCCCTGACTTGCTTCTCTTCTTCTTCTTCTTTGCTTCCTAGAGAGAGAATTTCTTGGAGGGAATTGGGTCTCTTTGGTGAATTGAATATTGACTAGGATCAATGTATTTAGGGGTCTATTAGATTTATATAGGTGGTCTAATCCATAATAAAATGACACCACTTAACCCCTAATGAATTCTAGAAAGTTCCCTAAGCAATCACTTAAACTAACTTAAAGGACCACATTGCCTTGCCCATGGGCCGTGGGTGGACCCACGAGGCATGCTAGTCCTCTGTGGGTGGTGGTATGCAGCCTGTTTTGGGACCCTGACCCATGACCCCTCACCCACGGGGCGTGAGTCACCCTATGAGGCGTGGGTCCCCAATCGTGGGTGCACTATTTTTTTGGTAGAGTTGGGGTGGTTTGCTAGGGTCCTCTTTAAGGACCCTTGGTGGGTCCTTGGGGAGTTGTACCTTGATGTTTAATCCCTAAACCCTTCATTCTAAGTATGGGAGGTCATATCTACAACTCTGAACCCCACGTCAATCTCTAGAACCCTTACATAAGGCTCTAGTTTAGTCTACTAGTTTTCGAGTGTTACAGTCTACTAGCCTTGAGTGCTTGTATAAAAAGAACACAAATAAGCAGTAAGATTGTGCAGAAAAGGGGTTCAAACAGCCTAAAAAAAGGAAGAGAAGAGACAGGAAGAAAAAGGTAGCCATTTCTCTCGACTTGGGTGCATGCAACTCCAACTGAAAGGATTTTGGTAGTAAGGCCAGTAAGCTAAGTGAATCTCTTCTAGGTTGCTTGGACCTCTTTACTACATGACTTATTTGCATTTGAGAAACCAATGGTACAAATATGATGCATGTATAACTGAAGTCGATGACGAAGTTGGTAAGGCCTCACAATGTTATCTGATGTACTATGTACAAAAGATGCTCTACCACAAGAGTTGTGAGGATGCTAGCTGCCAGCCAATTTCATTGTGAGCAGACACATAATAAAAGAGTCTGTCTATCTCAAAGAAGGCATTGGTCTCATGGGAAAAGGTGTGCAAACCAAAGGTTGCAAGAGGATTAAATATGTTCCACTTGGAGCTCTGGAACAAGGAAACTATTTTGAAGCACGTATGTGATATATCCAGGAAATTTTTTTGTTTGTGGATACAATGGATTCACAGTTACTATATAAAGACAAGAGCTTTAGACACTACCATTACACTAAGAGCTCTAAAAATCTATTAACTAGGCTCTTGTCAGTACATGTTGGGGAAGCATTCTCTATCAAGAAATGTTGCAGAAGTGCATAAAACAATAAAACAGAGAAGCTAGCAACAATGTTGCAGCAGTGCAATTTTTTTTTTAAAGTTTGTGTCGTTATGCAGCTGTGCAGAAAATAAAAAAACAGATCCCGACATAAAGTAAGATAAAAAAATACAAATTTCATGAGTCAAAAGAAGGCACATATCGCTAAAATGATTGAACTACAGACTACACCTCAAGCTATCTCTATCAAGAAATGTTGCAGCAGTGCAGAAAACAATAAAACAAAGAAGCTGACAACAATGTTGCAGCAGTGCATAATTTTTTTAAAAAAGTTTGTGTCATTATTCAGCTGTACAGAAAATAAAAAATAGATCCCGACATAAAGTAAGATAGAAAAATACAAATTTAATGAATCTAAAGAAGGCACATATCGCTAAAACGATTGAACTATAGACTACACCTCAAACTATCTCTATCAAGAAATGTTGCAGCAGTGCTATTAAACAATAAAATAGAGAAGTTGGTAACAATGTGCAGTAGTGCAGAATCATTTTTAAAAAAGTTTGTGTCATTATGCAACTATGCAGAAAATAAAAACAGATCTCGGCATAAAGTAAGATAGAAAAATACAAATATCATGAGTCTAAAGAAGGCACATATTGCTAAAACGATTGAACTATAGACTACACCTCATGCAGTGGTCATTCATTATGATGTGACATGTCAACAAATTTAATTAAAAAGTTAGGTGTAATGTACTAACTTGGTCAGCTGAAAAGGCAGTGGTCATTCAGTTGAAACAAATGATGTTATATGTGGGACATGTTATTGTTGAGCAGCGAAGAATTCTTTCATTTTCATTATTTCTTTCATCTCATCTTCTATGGCAGACAAGCGATCTTTCAAAGATTTGTTTTCCTCGTTTAGGGATTTGTTTTCTTCATTTAAGGATTTGACATCCTCTCGAGTTGAACGTAGCGTCGACAACAATTCAGCCTTTGAAGAAGTTCCACCTTTCAAGTCTTTTGCCTTTAATCCACCACCAAATCCAAATACATGGCTACGAGTTTGAGGTCCACAACATTTTTTTAAGTTGAGCCAACAAAATATATCAAAGAACATTTTCTATCATAACACATCAATTTCAAGTAATTAATATATTCAATTTACCAAATGCACATGTTTTTCAATTGCTTCTGGTTCAATAAGCTTGTTATCTTTCTTACAAGTCTCAAAGAAAATAGTCGCCAAATCTGGTGGATTGCCATTTCACGCCCTTTACATCAAAGGCAAACATGTCAAATAACACACACCTCATAAATAGTCTATTTAAAAAATAATTTTATGATATTACCTTTTGATAGATAATATCTCAAATAGGCTTGCTACTAATATGATGAAACATCTTCAACTTAGCTCAGTTTGTTGCATTTCTAATGCTTCTTATCTGTATTTGTTCAACAATAAGCTTCTAGTGCAAGTACTTATAAAAATTGGGATCTTAGCTAGAGATGTTTTCGGTATGGACATTTCTTACTTGAGATATTTGGATTCTGAACTGAAAGAAGAAAAAAATGATTTTGGAATAATCGCTAAATATGAAAATAGACATGGTGGATTGTCTAGCAGCATACAAGGAGTACATAGACTATCTTTTCCCTAAGGAAATGCAGACCATCAACATTATGATCTTGGAAGTTGCTTATAAATGAAAGAAGAAGTGAGTAGCATTCTAGGAGGATAAATAGAAATAACAGGCCATAGAAAAGCTGATACAGTTGTGGATATATTCTCCAAATAGGGCAGCCAGAATACTAGGATATTGCATAGCGAGATATGTTCTATACTTAGGTTTGTTTTCACTTTTAATTGTTTTTTAAACAATTAGAAGTTGATTATGTTTTATTTAACGAACCTTGTATGAATGGTTCTAAGACTACTAGTGATTCTAGTAATGTTATGGCTGTTGATGATATTGCTAAAAAGAAGTTTGAAAAGGATAATAGAACAATAAGAGGATATTTGCTAAATCATATGACTAATTCTTTATTTGATTTATTTGTTACCTATAAATCTGCTAAAGAAATATGAGATAGTTTGAAAAAGAAATATGATGCTGATGATGTACGAAAGAAAAAATATGTTTTCGATCAGTGGATTAAATTCCAGATGGTTGACAATTAGCTAATGATGAAATAAGTTCACGAATATGAGAACTTGACTGTTGGTGTTCTTAACAAGGACATGAAGATTTGTGAGATTTTTCAGGCTAATGTTTTTCTTGAAAAATTCCCATCATATTGGAGTGATTATAGATATCAATTAAAACATAAGAAAAATAATTTAACTCTCCAAGAACTTATTAGTCATATGCAGACTGAAGAGGCGAACCATCTCAAAGATAAGATGGAAGCACTTTATCTTAATTCTTCTAGAGCTAATCTTGTTGAATCTTTTGGTAGTGTTGTGAAATACAGGTTCAAAGACAAACAAAAGAATGTCTTGAAAAAGAAACATGTAAAAAAATCAATATAACAAACTGAAGAGCTAAATTCAAAAATCTACGGGTCCTTGTTTTGTTTGTGAAAAACTTGGTCACAAGACTGCCAAGTGCTATGAAATAAAACGCACTACTTAAAGCAGGAAGGACAAAGAAATATATAAGCTCATCTTGCTGAGGGTAATGAAGTGATTGTTGATGTCATTGCTGAGGCAAACCTAGTGGCTAACAAAACTGATTGGGTGCTAGACGTAAGTGTTTCAAGGCATTTTTGTGTCAATAAGATTTATTACATGACTTTGAGGAGTTCGTAGATGGAGAGTGTTTTTACATGGGTAACTCCCCTACTGCTAGAGTTATGGGTATATGAGAAGTTTTACTTAAATTAACTTCTAGAAAAACTTTATCCTTGAACAATGTTTTGTACGTTCCTTCCCTCCGTAGAAACTTTGTTTTCGGAGTACTTTTCAACAAAGTAGGCCTTAAACGTGTTTTTGAAGCTGATAAAATAATTATTTCTCATGGAGGAGACTTTGTTGGGAAGGTATATCTTAGTGGAGGCTTATTTGTATTGAACATTGTTCAAGAGATTATCAATAATGTAAGTATTTCAAATTCTGCTTATATTGTTGAATCTATTATTTTGTGGCATGGTAGACTAGGTCATGTTATTATTGCTTCTATTAAAAGACTTAGAAAAATGAAATTACTTCCTATGATAAAAATTGATGCTTTTTCTAAATGTCCAGTGTGAGTAGAAGTAAAGCATGCCAAGAAACTTTTCAAATATGTTATTAGTAGAAAGACCAAGTTACTTGAACTAATACATTCAGATTTTGCGGATTTCAACAACACTGTTAACAAAGGTGGAAAAAGTATTACATTACTTTTGTTGATGACTTTTCTAGATACACTAAGGTATATCTTCTTAAGTCTAAAGATCAGGCTGAAAGCATGTTTTTGAAATTCAAAGCAGAAATGGAAAATCAATTAAATAGGAAAATCAAGAGATGTAAATCTGATAGGAGCGGTTAATATAGTACTAAAACTCTAGAGGATTGTTGTGAGAAAAAATGTGTTATTCACGAGGTTAGTGCTCCCTATACTCCCCAATAAAATGGTGCAGCCAAATGGAAAAATAGAACCCTTAAAGAAATGATGAATTCTATGCTTTTAAGCTCTGGTCTATCTGACAATATGTGGAGAGAAGTATTGTTGTCTACATGCTATATTCTTAATAGAGTCCCTCATAAGAAGTTAGACAAGATCTCATATGAGTTTTGGAAAGGGTTTGCTCTGAACTTGAAATATATGAAAGTATGGGGGTGTTTGGCTAAGGTTGGTCTACCTGATTTTAAATGAGTAAATGTTGGTTCTAAGACTTTGATACTGTCTTTATTGGTTATGCTTAAAATAATGAAGCATATAGATTTATGTCTTTAAATCAGTGGCGGAGTTAGGATTTTCATCAAGTTGTTCATACTTTAGGACAAGTAAAAAATTAAACCTTGCTGGTCAGATTATAAAGATTGGCTACAAAATAGTCATACCTCAATTATTAATTTCTACATAGTGCTCCAAGTTGCTCATACTCTTTACTTGTACAATATCAAATTAACCAACTTTCCTAAATGAAAATTCTTAAAATGGAAACTTACAAAATATCAATGGATAAACTAACAAAGATGAAGTAGGACAAATATATTGACAAATAGTTTCATACACACCAAAATATGTAAAGAGGTAACTACAACTGCATTTGACGACACTTTATCTCTTGAAATGTTTTCATAATACCCTCATTAGAAACATCTTTAAATACTTTTTCTCTACATAAGACACTATGCAACCATCTAAGAATTCGTCATCCATTCGATTCCACAAGTCATTCTTGATAATCTTCACTGCCAAAAAAGCTCTTTCAACGGTAGCAGTGGAAATGGGTAGAAGAAAAGCAAACTTCACTAAAAGAAATACGAGAGAATAGTTTAAATGCTTCTTTGTCTCAACCAACTTTCTTGAAAGTTCCCCAAGTCCACTCAAATTGGAGAACCTTTCATCAATATCACGAACATCAATAATGTAATTAACAAGTTGATTCTCAAGAGCTCTCATGTTGGACCCATCAAAGTCATCAGGATATAATTCATCAATTCTCATTATCTTTTTTATGTCAAAACTAGGAAATGAACAATTGGATTCAAGCAAGATACTCCATTAAGCAAATCACTTGTCACCTCATTGAAACAATCATTAAGTTCTTGTAGCCGCCAATCAATAATTTTATAAAACACATCCACATGATAATGGTGCAAAGTTGTACAAATAACTACTTTACGTCGTGATCTCCCAGAATTAGCACATGGATCATCAGAATTAGGTAATGAAATCCCATGCTTGATACAAAATGCTTCTATCTTTTTTTCAAGTGAATCCCATCCAATATTTTTTTAAGATTGGATCCCATACATTATCTCTAAAAGCTTGCAACTTTCTCTTTGCTACCTTTATAAGAATCATGGCATTTGCAATATCTTGCCTTTTCCAGATCAACATTAAGATCATTTGTGATTCCTAAAACATTAGTCATCAAATGCAACAAGAAAATAGTCTCAAACGTTTGATAACTTCTGAGAAATCCTGATGTGCTTGCTCTTTCTTCCAAAGTACTTGCATTTACAACAAGAGTATCAAGTACATCAATAATAAGTCAAAGCTACAAATTAAGTTTTCATATGACTTGTAGTGAGATACCCAATGAGTATCACCGGCTTTAATAAGACCAAGTTCTTCATTCAATCCTCTACCCGTTTCTAGTTCACCCATATCCAATGCCATTCAGAGATACTTTCTTTTGAGATTCTCAAAAATTATCCATAAGCTTAAAAGAAGCTCCCAAAACATTTAGAATATTTGAAATTAATAATACAAGTTCACCAACTTGAACACACTTTTTAGAAACCGCAACAAGAGTCAATTGAAGTTGATGAGCAAAACAATGAACAGAATGAGCCGATCAACTTTCTTGTCTAATCAACATTTTAAGACCACCTAGCTCACCTTCCATATTGCTTGCCCCATCATAACATTTCCGACATACATTAGTAAAGTCAAAGAATGGTGAGCAAGTACATCTACAATTGCTTCCTTTAGAGATAAAGCACTAGTATCTTTAATATGAACAAGTCCAATAAATGCCTCCATCACAAACCCCCTTTTGTCAACATATTTAGACAAATAGACATTTGCTCTTTGCGTGACATGTCTCTAGATTCATCAACAAATAAAGCAAAGTATTAACTATTTATATCTGATGTTTGCGTAATCAAGGACACAACTTCCGATGCAAGTGTCTACGATCTTGCAATAGTATAATAACCCAACTAAGGGTTGGGATCATCCCAAGGGAGTGGTTTTGAGAATTTATAGAAAAATAAAATTTAGTTCTAACTAATCATAGCTAAAGACATTAACGAGTAAAAACATTGTAAATTAAAGGGGAACATAAAAATGTCAATTAACAATGGGGGGTTTTGTCACTAGTAAGTAAAAACAACAAAATAACAAGGGTTTCTAAGCAATGAGAGGAAATCCTTGGGATGTGACGAGAATACGGGTTAAGCTAGATTTTTGGGTACATGCTTTTGATAGAAGATTCATAGAGTAATTGTGACTAGGCTAAGCTTTAAGGGTGATAAGCTCTCTCTCGAGCAACTTACCCCGTTTCAAACGTGTTCCTCTCGGACACCCAATTGCCGTATGAAGACTAGACTACTCCTTAAACCACTCACTCTTTCGAGCTGAGTGTGTGGACATGGGACTAGGGTTCACTCTCTTGAGCTGAACCTCATATCGACCCACTCACACTAGCCATCAATCCAGTGGTCTTAGTTTTACGACCTCTCTCTCTCGCAAGCCAAAAACACATAAATCAACTTGTATTTGCAACTAGAAATTCATTGAATTCATCCACAACCACTAAATGAAATCACAATTAAACTACGATTAAACTATCAGCAATCAAGACCCAACAATTATCTTAACCCATATTCGCTAAATCACACCCCAAGAATTGAGGTTTTTAGCCACACATCAAGAGATAGAGATTTATACCTAAATGACCTTGCATTCAAATGTGTAGGAAGATTTAAGTCTTGTTACAGGACAAGAATGAATAATCCAAGAGACCCAAGTCCAAATCCTTGGAGATGAAACCCTCTTTTTCTTCAAGTCTTCAAAATCCTCTCAAACTTAGAGCAAAATATGAAAAAGTACTAAAAATTGTAATATTGTTCAACTCTAAGTGAAAATTATAATAATTGTTCTACCCTTAAAACTACAACTCTAACTAGTATTTATAGTTTTCACAAATTTGTGCTGCAGCGGATCGTTCGGTGTCATTAGTCGGAATCGCCGATCAACTCGGTGATTCACCCTTTGGTGTAGTTCATCGCCGTCTTGCACCATGCCTCATCTTCGTCGTGCTCTGGGTTATTGGGCGACATGGTACTGCTTCGTGGAACATCTCGACGATGCGTCGATTGCTCATTTTTTCCGCCGACTTGATCCTTTTCTTCAGGGCTTAGCACACTGGAACAAAAGGCGAAGTAAGACCCTTCGGCAACTCGCCAAGTGGACTCGGCGATCCTCAGGCCTTCATTTCTTCGTTCTTTTCAGCCTTTTCGTTCCTTTTTGCGATGTAGTGTCCATGCTTTCCTTTAAACTTCAAATACCTGAAACTTAAGGGGTTTCATCAGATATTGAGATAAAATAAGCATTTGAGGACACAATTTCTATTAAAATATAGCCCTAAATGAGTCCAATTTGTGGACTCATCAACACTCCTAACTTAAACTTTTTCTTGTCCTCAAGCAAACTTAAGTTCAACCGTTCAAAAAGGGTGTCTCGAACAGTGCTACACAAGACTCAATCATGAATGCACACAACAAGACTCAATTTACTTATGCAAAGATCAAATATGCACTCAAAGATTCAAGTTGTGACTTACCAATATCAATGAATCTCATGCTCACAATACTTGCTTCAAATGCAAGTTCAAGCTCAACTATAGTGTTCAAATGCCCTCACGCAAATAATGATTCCATATTCTCCCAATGGTTTCACAGTTTAAAGCTTTAGAATCAGATGCAACGCTCACACTCACAAAGAAGAACATAATGCATGCTTTCACCCATAGGATTGCTCGTATTTTCTAATCAACATTTGTTTCAGCCCACTCAAGATAAAAAAGGTCTTTTCAAGGCTTGTAATTGGTCATTTAGGCTTAGTGACTTTCATCCTCATGAAATGTGGTGCTTACATCACTTCCTTTCCTTTTCCTTCATCATTTTCTTTAGTGCTCATAAGTCATCCTATTAGTCACTCTCCCATAGTGTGTTGGAAAC